>CAMOHE010028450.1:0-11297 GCA_946598075.1 Artocarpus hirsutus | reverse complement strand
TTGAAAAATTCATAGAAAATAAAATATAACTTCGATTTAGGCTCATGATAGGTCGTTGGAAAGCTTAGGATGTCTACTTTTAAAATATATAAACCAATTTATAAAATTCATTTTCATCTAATCCCAGAATTTCAAGAAAGAGCTACTGCTCATAAAGATAATACAAGGTTTATGAAATATTAAGTTTTTCTTTAACTCAAAGCATATTATCCTTGTTCAAAGTCTCAAAATCATTCTAAAATATACAACATGCATTATATAATCATAATAATATATTCTCATGAGTTTTACACCAAAATCATCATCAAACCATATCTCTAGCCTTTCTTACAAATAATGAGGAAAACATGCTTAAGTTTGCTTTTCAAGCTTAAAATCTTAAAACATCAATCTTAAAGTTATGGAAACCGGTTTTAAACATTCCTAGCATGTTTGTAATATTATTCATAAATGTTTAAATATGCATGTTAACCTAATTAGAAATTTGCATGAACTTTGAACACGAAAATTATACATTAAAGATGGAGAAAACACATACTAAAAACCAAGTTTAAATTAAAGAAAACCTACCTCAAAACTCCTTTAAAAAACACCAAAGTTTGGGTTAAAAATCAAGCTTGAATTGACTCCAAAATGGCTTTAAACGTGGCTGAGAATTATAGTTGTCGAAGTTGCAAAGAAAGCTTTATGCCTTGTGTCTTTAATTAGAAATTGAAGTGAGAAAGGAGAGAATGAGAAACTAGAGAAGAAAGTGGTGATTATTGAATAAATAGGCATCAAAATAATTGAGGAGCTGGAGAGAATTCAATGAGCATTAAAAGAAAATATTATCATGTCTGCCATGAAGATTTTTAGCAAATAATGTCAACATAATTGAGGGGGCAAATGGGACAAGTTGTGGAAGAAGATGAAGGAAGCATTAAAAAGGTGGTTGAGAAAATATATCGATGTCTCTTGGTAGTTGAGGTGAATTAATTCTATGTCTCCAAATGATAAGGATGCTATTTAATTGAGCATTAATGTAGCGGGACAATGTTGGTAGAAGTGAGTGATAGATAGGTTTTAAATATTTACTATAGAGACTTAGTAAAAATACTAAAATGACATTTTATTCATTAAATTTTACAAAAATCATACCCGTTAAAATAACGAGCATTTCAAGATTAGTTTAAATCTAGAAATTAGTTAAGATTTAAACAATGGATCCTTAGAATTGGCTTGATCCCTTATTGAAGTCACACTAGTAGGCCAAGGTTGACTTGCAATCGATCATAATCCACCATTCAACACCCTTCGCTTTCCTCATGACGACATCTAGAGACAGTAGATATAACTTGCATCATCATCACCAGAGTAAAGATGCACACTCAACGACAATGGGGGTGGCCACATCCCTAGATCTATGTTGTCTAGAGGTGACCATATGTACGGTCATGTTGTTAGTAACTTCATATGTGGATGGTGTTTAATGGTTAGTAACTCTCTCTTCCTTTGTTGGTGTTTGGTTTCTGAGGAAAAAAAATAGCTTTGAATCTTTCGGCTCTCATAGGAAAATCTCTATCAAGTTGCCATCTTGAAGCACTAGTGAAGCTAAATCATAAAGTCATAAGGAAGAATAGGGCTCTGTGGTTGCGGTCGTTGGTGCTGGTGATGTCTATTAACGTTGTCAATGAATTTTTATATTTACATAAAAATACAATTTTCAAGTAAATATTGTATCTCTAAGTAAACACTGAGGACATCTAGTAAGTTGAGATCATCGTTGAATTTTTGTATTTACATGGAAAATTTTCAAAGATTTAATAGAGGCCACACTAGTTTTTGAAATTTACAAGAGATAAACAACTTTTGATAAGAAATTTTCCTCATACTCCAACAAATCAAACTGAAAACATCATTTTCAAATATGTTCTTGTGCAAACTCCCATAAGAAGATTGATTTTAATAATAAGTTAAAACATAAAAGTTATACATCTCGTCAAAACTATTAACTTTACTGAAATAAGTTTTACACAAATTTTGTAAGGAATTTTATAAATTTTACAAGACTTAATCACAAAAAGTTTTAAACAGTGAAAATAAGAAAAACATTTTGACATTTAATGAACCTATCCAAGGATGTTTAAAAAGTTATATTCCATATGAAAAACTACACGTTACGGCATAAAACAATTTTCTTTGGTTCCTGGGGCAAAAATATCAATATTCTTGTGTTTTAGTCTAACACCGTAAAACAGTGTGAAACAAAAATTTTCACTGAACAAAGTTGGTTTTCTATATTCTTATGGGCAATGAGTAATCACAAGTTTTAAGCCAAAAAGAGAGAACTTTTCAAGACTTATTAAGGGTAAAATCATCATTTTTATAAAATAGTTAAAATAGACTTCGAGCTTACTGATTTAGCTCAAATTCTTTGAGCATATAATGAATCATGTAATGCAAATTTCAAAGCTATATTAAAAGACATAAAATTTAACTGTGGTATATCTAAGTCAAGCAGTGTATAAATAGTCAATAGTATATACTCGAGCTAATACTCAGGTGTCGCTTAAACAGGACACAAGTCGACAAACCGAGATTAATGATTATTTATTAACATTAGAGCAAGGTTCAAGTGAGTTTCAGACCTCACTTATGGCACAAGAAAATGATTTGTCATATGCTTTATTCATTTTTTCCTGCACTTGTATTTGTTATGTATATTACTTTAGATACTAGGTCATGACATAGAGTATGTTTACTAAGTTTTACAAGACTGGTAATTGAAACACTCAAGTCAAGATGTCAAGACAAGATAATCTAGTGTCGTACCCATTTCTCAACCTAAGGGGAACATCATGTTAAGTCAAGTTACAATTAAGTTGTTCGTTGATCATGCTTACCTAATACGAACACTTAGGCCCATAGTTCATAAGAAATTAAGGATAATACTAAGATGTTTATAATTAAGCATAATTGGAATCATACATTGTACTATTGCTAATATTCCTTTAAGTATGTTTGCAAGAAATGCTTGGACTTGATGAGCGAAAGCTTATCTAATTTCCTTCATGTTGTAGAAAATCTTGCTAATAGGCTGATATGAATGTTAGATGAGCCAAGTATGGTAATGGAACAAATGCAATAGTCAGATTAAGAATATTGTTGCAATTTTTTGCTTTTTAAAAGACTTTTTATCTAATAATATGTGATAGTCTAGTAGTAAGCTAGACTACTTTAGGTAAGACCATATGAGTATGTATTTATAATTATAGGTTAAACAAATATTTTAGTAGATTTTCAGTGACTGTTGAGTAATATAATTATGTTAAAATCTTAGTTGACGTTTTTTTATAAGTGAGTAAAATTAAGGTGAAGAAATTAGCATTAAATAACCAGTTGAACAATCGGATCATTACACGCCTTGTCGGTCCTGTAACACCTGTATTTTAACGGGTATGATTTTTGTAAAATTTAATGAATAAAATGTGTCAATTTAAAATTTTGTAGCATTTAAAATTACCAAGTTTGTCTATGTTGTTTCAATTATTTAAAAAAAAAAAGCCACTTTAGCATGTTTTTCAAGTCTTCGTAGGAAATATTTAAAATCTATCTATCACCCACTTCTAACAACCTATTCCCCCTACATAAATGCTCAATTAAGTAGCTTCCTTCTTATTTGGCTAAAGGTCTCCAAAGGAGACATGGAATCAATTTACCTCCACTACTAGAAGACATTGATATATTTTCTCAACCACCTTTTTGATGCTTCATTCATCTTCTTCCACAACTTACTCCATTTGTCCCCTCAATTATGATGGCATTGTTTGATAAAAATCTCCATGGGAGACAAGATGATATTTTCTTTTAATGCTCTTTTATTTCTTCTCACAACTTTCCCTGTAACTTCCCCTTCTTCCCAATTATTTTGATATCTTTTTATTTAGCCATCACCACCTTCTTCTCTAGTTTCTCATTCTCTCCCTTTCTCACTTCAATTTCTAACTAAAGATATAAAGCATAAAGTTCTCTTTGCAACCAAGGCAGCTATAATTCCCAACCATATTTGAAGCCATTTTAGAGTCAACTCAAGCTTGATTTTAATTTGAACTTTGGTGCTTTTCAAAGAAGTTTTGAGGTAGGTTTTCTTTAATTCAAACTTGGTTTTTCGTATGTGTTTTTTTTTTCCATGTTTAATGCATGATTTTCGTGTTCTAAGTTCATACAAATTTCTAGTTATGTTAACATGCATATTTAAGCATTTATGAAAAAAAAAAACTTGAGTCTTGAGTTAAAACCCACAACCAACCTTTATTTTGGTTTGACAACAATGTTAGAAACATGTTAGGAATGTTTAGAACTAGTTTTCATAGCTCTATGGTTAATATTTTAAAGTTTTGAGCTTGAAGAATAAACTTAAGCATGTTTCATCATTATTTGCAAGAAAGGCTAGAAATATGATGTGATGATGATTTTGGTATAAAACTCATGAGAATATGTTTATTGTGATTATATAATGCATGCTGCCTATTTTGGAATGGTTTTGAGATTTTGAACAAGAATAATATGCTTTGGGTTAAAGAAAAACTTAACATTCCATAAACCTTGTATTATCTCTATGGGCAGTAGCTCTTTCTTGAAATTATGGGATTAGATGAAAATGAATTTTGTAAATTGGTTTACATATTTTAAAATATTTGGTGCTATATTAAAGACTGTGGTTTGTATTTTAAATATTTATTTTTATTTTTATTTTTTGTTTAAAGACCCATGGGCATTGTTTAATTGATTTAAATATTATTGAATTTAAGTTTATTTTTATTTATTCAATACCGCTAACCCCCACATAGGGGCGTTATAGGTCCGACCCTAGTATGGTTGCTGGCTAGTCAGTTTGACTACAATGCGAGTTTTGGCCTGCCAATCCAATCCAAATGTGGGCCCCGGATGTTCTGTGTGACTACAACAATTTGTTGCTTTCTCTTTTTTTTTTAATCAAAGAAAAAATATTTCGAATACCAAACAAGGAGCCTCTTGAAAAATGACGTTAAATAGGACATTCCTTCAAATGACTAGCCTTTAACTTAAAAGTTTCAAATTGATGACCTTCTCTATTAATGAAACTTTTTTCATCTCCAAAATACCCTCTTTATAAATAAATAAATAAAATGTAAAAAAAAACAAAAAAAAACAAAAAAAAAATCATCTTCCTCTAGAGAAGAGAAAAAGAAAACCCTCACGAAAGAAACCTCTCTCCCTCCCATTGTGCTCCCCATAGACACCTCTCCTACCACTCAATCTTCTCCAGCGCCCATCTTTATCCACCTCAGTTTTGCTTTCTGCTTTGGACAAAGATCAAGCTCCAAAAGCTTGAGAAACAAGCTCCAAAATGAATATTTTGAATCTCAAACTCTTTTCTTTTGCTTTAAATTGTTGTTTAAAGGTTGGGCATTTATATTTGAATGTTTTATTTAAAAAACAATATGTTTTATTTAAAAAACAATAAGTTTTGTATCATTTCAGACTATTTTTAAGCAGTGAGAATTGAAAATTCAAGAAACAAGGCAAATGAACAATGTTCTTGTAACCGTTCTGACAGGTTAAGTCAATTCGAAAATTTCATACCAGTTAGAGCAGTGGAATTTTTTGATTGCTTCAATTACTCATTGTGAGAGCCGATTGGAACAATCTTCTTTTTTATTGATCTATTAATATTTTCGAACAGAATAGTTTTCTTCTTCTTCTTCTATTTATCTATTTTTGATTGTTCTTTGATAGTGGACCTTATTAATCGTAAAATGAATGAGATTGTCTTATATTATCAATATGAGTGAAAGAAGAAAGAACATAGGTAGAGGTGAACAGCTTAAAACTATATGATTCAAAGTCAATGAATTGAGACTGTTCACAAAATATTTAAAAGGCTTCTTGTGAATTGAAGGAGCACAAATTTAAAATTGAGTTGTATTTCTTTGTTTAACAACTCTAGGTCCTAAATTCATCTTAGATGATTTTGACGCTAAATGTTATTTTTTTTATTGTTATGCTATAATGCAACATTAAAGTATGCTACATGTTGAGCTTATAAAAAATGATGAATATGGTGAAAACAATAAGAAAGGAGGACTCAAAGTTATAAAAGTTGAAAGAAATGAATAGTTCGACAATGAAATTGATGGAATCATAAGAGACGAGTTGGAAAATTAAATTTGAAAAGTTGTTTTAGAATAACATGAATCAGTAAGAATTCTACTTTTAATAAGATGTCTAGTTAAAATTAATATTACTATTATATTTGTAATATTATAATATTGATTTTAATAAATAAAAAACCAATTTTGATGACATGTTTGTTTAGTGATATGCTTGGCTCTCGAAAGGCACAATAGGACTCAGATAAACTAGTTAGAATCTAACTATTCAATAACATTGCCAGTTGAAAAATAACAATATTATTAGTTTATCAATTCTTGCAGATTAGAGTAATCTTAATCTAAGCATGCCTTTCCAACTAAGCATTATGAAAAGAAAAGTACTATCAAATGTTCCTTTAGATGATTTTGATGCTAAGTGTTAACTTTTAGATCGTTGTGCTATATAGCAAAGTAGAAACATGATGCATGTCAATCTTATAGAAAAAGGACCAACATAGCACTATAATATTAACTATAACATTGGAATATCAGTTTTGATTAGAATTTTACCTCTATGCTCAGTTAGAAATGTTGCTTAGAATAGGTCTTTCTCATGTTTCAAAAATTGGAGGAAAAGTTAAGTTTGAACTTTGAAGAGAGAACGATCCCAGTGTTTTTGCTTTTGCTTGTTCAGGAGAACTAATTGATTATCTATAAAATCTTTTATCATAAGCATATTTTGTTGAAACAACTCAAGGTTAAGAACATCCAAGATATCTTCTTTTATTTGAAGAATAAAGCCTCAAAACTAGCAACAATATTGGTTCTTATTTGGTTAAATTTTTCTATAAAGGGGGCCATACTTGAATCAGTTTTGAATTTGTAACATTTCTGGAAACCGAGCCTTTTATATTTATATATTATATGAGTGCAGTAAAGGCCGTCAGTTCCATAGCTTTGAGCTTTGGGCGCTGGAATTAAAGAAAATGTCCAATATACTTTCTATTGTAGTATGACCAGGAAAGGTAAAGATACTGAAAAATAAAACCTAGTGATCCTTTAGATGAATCATACACCCTCTAATAACTCAACTCAATCGGCAACGTCTATGTTTCTTTTTTCATAAGAAAAGGGCTTGATATAAAGTTAGAACATGACCAAAATGCAGAAATGCCATGAAATGTGCTCCACAGAAGTGGAGAAGATCCTGAATCAAGGAGGATAACAAAGCCTTCATGTTTAATCTTGCGAGAATATGACCCAATCATGGTCCTATGTAAGACTTAGTGGCAAACAAAAGAATGGGCACAAATTAGATTTGTGAAACCATGCCAGACATTATCTACATTAAAAAAAAAAAAAAAAGGATCACCCACTTTAGAATCCATATAAGACCATAGTATAGACATATGCCATCAACAAGCAAAAAGCACACATACATGCATACATATTAAACTCCTCCTCATTTATGTGATGAATCGCTTTGTACATTTATTTTTATCAAAATAAGTATTGTCAAAATTCATCCTTACACGGTCTAATATCCTTGAAAACAGATCAGGCCTAATATTTCCAAATAAAATATAGAATAATTTACAGCATTGTAAACAATTCCTAATCTTACCTCATTGAGAGTTATTGCAAGGATGCCTCGAGCCTATAAGAATAAATACTTTTCAAATTTTACTTTTGTTAGCAACTATTTCATATCATATTCATGGGTCATTAGGCATCCAGCAATCATAGTTCGTAACATTCATACATATATCAATCATACTTTCATATCATGAAATTGCTAAACCCTTCTTTCTTATAAATCTTTGCATATCATAGACCGTTGTTGAGGTTGAGACTTGGCTCGCCTCTAGTGGGTCACATAACATGAAGTTCTTCTTGTCAAAACTTCTATTGTTCATACATAAATCTTATTTTGTATACTATACATATACTTGATCAATTATATGGTGTGTCTCACTACTAGCCCTATAGTAGTACTATGCCTATTTATTCGTTTACGTTATCTCTGAATCGGATATCGATGTCCTCGTTAATGGTCCAAGCTTAAAAATTCTTTTTGACTAAGTACTCATTTGTACTTCGAAGAAATGTCTTTACATTCTCACCTTTAGTGGTAATTCTTTGAGGAAGGCTGCGTTCTTGAGTCCCTTGTGTGTCCTATTTATGACTTCTTATTCTTGTGGCAAGTGTAGAGTGTTGTCCATCTGCCTGTTGAATCGACTTTTGTGAGGATCTGCTTGTATACTGTATGAGGGGTGGTTTTGGTTATGGGTTGGTAATTAAGCTGTGAAGAACTTGTGACTTCTTTTCCTTTCTAAGGTGTAACCACCTTAATCGTAGCTCCATATTTAATATTGTGGTATAAGGAATAAAATACAAATAAAAAGCAAGTCTTGAGAAATAGAGGAAAGAAGTTTAGGAAATGACTATTTTGTTATTATTTTAATTTTTTTTTTTTTGTAATATAATAATTGAAAAGTTTGTGTTAAAATTGGTAAAATTTATAAATCATTTTTGAAATCCGAAGGAGTTTCTATGGAATCGCAAAATCCTTGGTCGACTTGTCAATCTATCAATTCTGTAGTTGTAACTCCAAATATTATTGCCCATATTGTACTTTAAGTGTCGACCATTCCGAAGTGTCGGTTCTAACGTTCACGTGATTCTAGGAGTTGTCCTGCTTGCTTAGGAAGTGAGCATCCAATATCGCTTCCCGTGATTTGAGGCATTGTAATGGCTAAACTTGATGTTGGACCATGAGAGGACATCTAAAATTGTGCTTGCATACTGATAACTTGATTGCCGTTACATGAAAAATCGGCACCCATCATTTAACGTAACATATCTTAACATTTAATTATCATAACTTACTTGGACTATGGCGAAGCAGGCGTGTGACGACGTGAAGTAGGATGACAGGATACCGGCTCTGATACCAACTGTGACGACCCTCCTTACATGGCCGTCACTTAACTTAAACGTGACCATAAACTTAAACTTACTTACAAATATAATATAGAAATTTCAGAATAATTTTTTTTTAAATAGATTCTTGTTGTAGAATCCTTAACATAAAACCTTAGAGGGGATAATAATTGTTTTTCTAAAACTTAATAGTAAATGAATTCTTGATGGTAAAAAATTCTCAACCTGTAACTTTAAAAGATGTAATAATAATTTCTCAAAACTTAATTGCATAAGCCTAACATAATACATAGTTTCTCAAACGTGATAATAACGTAATAATATAATTACATTTTAACATAACCATAATTTCTAAAAGCATGATCCTTTACATAACTCATAATATTTATTTCTTAAAACATAACCATAGTAATTTCCTTGAACCTTTCTTTTTAAACATAAGGATAATTATTTAGCAAGTATTACTTTAAAGACATTTTTCAATTTAAATAAACTATTTTCAAAACAATTGTAAATTAAATATTAAAATAAATCCCATTTAAATGCTCTTTAAAACTTTCTTGACAATTATTTATATATTTTACTTGTAATTTAACATCTTAAAAATAACATATTATTTTCTTAAAAGTAAACCTTACTCTCAAGTTTAAGATACCAATTTACTAAAGCTTCTCATTTACACTTCATAATAATTTCATTAAAACATATTCATAAATTTCATTTCTTAACTTAATATAAAACTTTAATAATCGCTTTTTTTAATCCTAAATAAATTTATAATTTTCTTACTTAGAAAGTTCGTATATTTGTTGCATTGTCTATTGCAACATTCTTAAACTTTAAAATCCTTTGAACCAAGATTGTGTAAACACAAGCTCAGTTTTTAAAGCATAATTATGTAAATTATTTACTTATTCATATGCACATATTTTTGTTAGGTGTAAACATATGAGATTTCGTAAAATAAAACATATATAAGTTCATAAAATAAAAATGCAAAAATATTACATTGCGTGTGCGGTACCCATCTTCACCACTCATCCGCCGCTCACCACTACCTCTCAAGTACCGCTGACAAGTTTCTTACCTACAGCATGAACATACTTAAATGAGCTTTCGCTCAGCAAGTAGGAAATTAGCCTCGCAAAACATGATTAAAAACCATTTTAATAAAAATATGCATGAGCATTTTATGCTTGCTTATCAACTTGGTTTATGCTTAATTATTTAAGCTGCATCTTATTTCTTACGCTGGGCCTGAGTGATCATACCGGTTGCACACGAGTCTTAGGAAGTTGGGATTCGCGAGGTCCCAACAACACCAAGATCATTCATCACTTTAACATGGAGCCTCCCCGTGGGTCAGGAGGTTGGTACGATACCCTTAACTTGTCTTATAAGTTTCACTTGTTTTATTGTGTGTATGCAGTATGACTTATCACTACATGACATCACAATTTCATAATTCATAAATCATAAATCATAATCATACTTGACATGAAAGTGATTAAACAATATAGTTTAAATATTGCATACATCACACCTTAATCATATCATCATCATCATAGCATTTTACAACATGCCATATGTAACGCCCCCCTTCCGGATGTCACAGATGTCGTTACATTCGTTCGTTAAAACATTAATTGTAGCAAACTATTGTAATTAATAACATGTATTTGAAATCATAGTTTGGAAAAGCATTCCCAGGATCTTTACATACTTTTTTTTTTTATACAAAAATACAATTTATAAGAAATTATGATCTTTCTTAATTAAAACAATTTGCTTTTCCCATAGACATTGTATAAATAGTTTGCTAATATTATTTAAAATTAAATGGCCTTTGAAAAACAAAAAACAAAATTCTTTAAACATGTCTCGGCCGGCAGGCCGAACTTTCAACTTCGGCAGGCCGAACTTAACCGGCAGGCCGAAGATCACCCATCGGCAGGCCGTCCGAGACCTTGCAAAATGGGGTTTTCAAAATCCTCAAGATCGGCAGGCCGATGCTTGGCATCCGGCAGGCCGATTGGAAAACTTCGGCAGTCCGACCAGTATGGTCGGCAGGCCGAACTAAAAAAAAAAATCTTTTTAAAACAAGTTTTTAAAACTTCAAATGCGGAAGAAAATTTATAAAAATACAGTAAACAAACATTCACAAAATTTATAAAATTATATATCTTTAAAATATATGAACATACTCAAAACGAAAATAATCATAAAATGATTCTTTAAAAA
>CAMOHE010028448.1:0-43717 GCA_946598075.1 Artocarpus hirsutus | reverse complement strand
AGGGACAAATTCCTTCTTAACCACTCACATTTCTCACATGATTCACTTATATCCAACAACAATCCATTCCATCATCCTGTTAAAGATAATATTAGATTGTGTCAAAATATAGAACTTGTCATGTAGGAAACCATGATGATTTCAGGTCAAAGGACTAAGATAGTGCTATTGTGATGAGAATCACTTATGACAATTACCCATGTAGTATTCTCATAGCGAGTCGATCCAATACATCATTTCTCAAATATGTATCTATGAGTTGACTTAGTATCTCATACGCATGATTAGTAAAACATAATCATCAGTCAAACTTCATACTAGTCTTCATTCATTATTATCCCAATAATAATGATCGACTAGGGATAATTGAGAATATAATTCAATTTTCACCTAAGAGTTTTACTATCAAGTCACATACTTGATGACCTCAGGCAGAATTAACTATTCATTAAAAACTAATAATAATAATGAAAATGCCTCTTTATTAATAAAATGCAAATGTAATGAAGTCAATATGTGGTCATTACATAATTAGCCTAGGGCACATCACTAACAGTAAGGTGCTTTAAAATAATTGACTGTATTGTTTTTTATTGTGGTTTTTTGGTGAAATATTGTGAACTTCAAGGCATGGCACAAAATTTTGGCTTCATATCTCCAGCCATTGTTTCAAGTGCTGCAAGAGACCTACAGAGTGATCATAGAGAGCATGCCACATCACTCCTCCACCTATCAGCTCAAGCACCAAGGGGGAAATTATTCTTCCTGCTATACAATATTGGAGAACATTGAATATTCGGACTTATTTCGCCATAGGAGGACCAAATATATTGGTTTAACCCCCTTAGACACCCACCACATGAGGATTTCGTATCAGTCACAAGATTGTAAGTATTAATATTCTCTTATAAAATTAATTATTTTTAGTCTCACATAATTGCATCGTCTATTAATTTATTATTTAAACATGACACATTGTTAGGGTGCTTAACGATTGGAAGCTTCAAGCGGGAACCGATGTCACAAACTGACCGAACGGAATGCTATATTCTAAACGTAAGTGTCCAAGACAACAAGGAAACATAGAATGTGGTTTTTTTATTCTACGTTTCATGTAGGATATAATTACAAGTGGTATACAAGCCTTAGGAAAAAAATATTTTTATATACATACGGATATACATGAAGTTAGATTAGAGTAGGTATAATTTGTAAGTAGGTATGTGCTTTTTAGATAGGTATACGTCATAGTAGATTAACAAAGTGCTCAAAATAGCTCAAATGTAAAATGATCTTATAAATACAATGTAATTTTTAATACACAGCAATTATTGTATGCAATTAAGGCCTTGATGTAATGGATAACACACGGGACTGGCCATCCCGTGGGAAATAGAAATTATTGGAGAATTTTTTTTAGGAAAATACCAAATTTTCATGACGTTTTTGACCAAAAACTATCGTGGAAGCTAGATTTTCAATGATAGTTTTGATAAAACACCGTCGTGGAAACCCTCGGTTCCATGACGATTTTTGATGAAAACTGTCGTGGAAACCCTAGCTTCCACGATGGTTTTGATCAAAAACCGCCGTGGAAGCTAAGGTTTCCACAACAGTTTTTGATGAAATTTGTCATGGAAACCCTTGGTTCCACGAAGGTTATTTTATCAAAATCGTCGTGGAAAATCTAGCTTCCACGACGGTTTTGATAAAAAACTATCGTGGAAGCTAGGGTTTCTATGACAATTTTTGATGCCGTCATGGAAGCTAGTGTTTCCATGATGGTTTTCATCAAAAACCATCGTGGAAAATTGCACCACCTCCGTGCCAATTCTTCTATTACAAGATGGTAAAAAACTGTCACGAAAACTCTATCTTGTTCCATGATTGAAGTTTCCATGATAGTTTTGTAACCGCCGTGAAATTTTTCCATGATGGTTCATAACCGTCGTGGAATCTACATTTTGTAGTAGTATATTCAAAATATACATGTGATCTTATAAATTCTAAATAGAGAAAAAACTAAAGAAAGAGTTGAACTATTGATCGTCTCCCCTTTATTTTATTCAAATTTGTTTAATCAAGTATAATATGATATTAAGATAAATGCATCCTTTAAATTTGAAAAAGTCACATATAATCACCAAAAGTGGAAATGTGACAAGAAAAGAAAATTAAAAGACTTATGAGATAAAATTATTTGGAAAGATCACATACATGCAATACATTGAAGTAATAATAATATTTTATTATTACATATAAGAAATTGATTATGATATTTAAATTGTTGAGTACACTAATTAAATGTTTGTTATTGATTATGTAAATTCTCATGATATTGTCATTATATTATGAAAAGGCAAAATAATTGTAGTAGCTATAAAGGATATGAGATGTCTTTATATTATGTTTAGTTTTATGCATAGAGAGACATGCATGAGGGTACATGTTATCACTTATATGGATATATTAAAAACTTATTTCCACTTTCTTTTCTAAGTTGTAATAAGACAACTATGAAAAATTGTTACAACGAGCTAAAAATTCGTTAACCAAAAAGGCATATTGGGTATGAACATATGTATTTTAAAAATCCCTATAGGTAATATAGTTTGAAAAGTATTCCCACCATCAGAGGAGGGAATTTGTAGTTGGATATTATTGATTCTCACATAAATTGATTGATTGAGCATTACAATGTAGTATAAAATTGTTAATTAATACAATAATGAAAGTGACTGAATCTCTTCTCCAACTATCAATTAAGTAGCTTGGATTGAGGTCTCTAAATGACAATATGTTAACTTATGGCTCTAAGAAGTATTAAAGCATTTAAGACTTGTCTGGTCAAATACTGTATTCTAAAAAAGGATATAATTATAAAAGGTTATTGACAAGATAGTTTGACACAATTGCTAAAGATCAAACTTCTTGAAGTCATTGAGCTCCTGATGTAGTTCAAAAAGTATACTTGAAATTTAAAAATAATAAAGAAAAGAGGAAATTTTGATAAGTCATGTCAATATCAAGTAAAATTAGATTACAAAAAAAGTAAGTTATTGTCGACAGTTACAAAAAGCATGAATTATTAGTAGATGGAAGGTCTTGTGGTCTAGAAGTCCAAAGTGTTTTGAATAATAAAGCCAATAGGTTAAAAATGAATATTCATGAAATAGTACATATGAGAATGCATGAGATTATAGAACAAATTATGAGTTATATCAATAATTTTTTTGTTGAAAACTTATAAAAAATATGACTAACGATGCTCATATATGATGGATAAACAATTATGTTTTGATAGCCTGGTAATATATAAAATAAGTTCATGTGCGTCTGAAAAACATGTTGCAAGAATGTATTGATATTTATAAAAAGTCCTAAAGGGGCTTTAAATATCTAAGAGATTTAAGTTGAAATTTCATGCTTAATTGTTAAGGTCATAAAGATCTTTTTGTAAATAGATACAGTCCAAATATGAATGGCACCACTATGCTTTTATGATATAAAGAAAAGAAATGCTAGCAAATTAATATCTCCATTGCTTTGTAATAATCATAAACATTCTAAATTTGTGTTTGTTTATCAAAACTTCTAAAAGAGATTATTAAGAGAAATTTAAGAAAACAAATATCATAGAGGAAATTTTATTCAGATCTAAAGACTGAGATTTTCTTAAAATAATGCTTATCCATAATTTCTCTTATATATAAGAAAATTGTCCTAAAGAATATTCAGGGATCTTTTGCATTTTTTTTAAGGATATTGCAAAATAATTCCAAGTCTTGAATTTTTACATAGTCCCCATTTGGTATTGTTTTGAGAGTTTTTGAAAATATTTTTTCATGTTTTTTGAGGTAAAAATTTTAAAAAACACTCATAGCATAATTCTCCAAAAATTCTCATCTTTCAAGATAAAACTATTTTTACCTATTTTTAAAATACTACTAAACAGACCCATAGTTTTTTTATATTATCTCAATATTTAATTTAGTATATTATAGTATGAGATATTAGCTGAATAATTAAGTATAATGACAAGTATTTGGCTACAAAGTGCAGAATATTTTATACTCACTTAGAGATGAGTTTATGAGCAATAATTGTTGCACCATTATTCTACCAATTATGAAATAAACATAGGTAAGGATTTGTTCATATATGCCCTTAAAAATAGCCAATACATTTATGAAATTCTTTATGACAAATAAGCTCCTAAAGAGCGATAGTTGAAATATTAGTAAAAGTACTAAGAGTAATAAGTTTAGATAATCAATTGTAAATATCTAATTTTTTTTTTTTTTTACAGTAATATGCATGACTCAATCATTTTCTATCAAATCAATTTTTATTGGGAGAACTATAATAGCGATACAAGGGAGACAAAAAAATTGCTGCACTCTTTTTCCCTTGATCAAGTTTTTTCCCACTGGGTTTTTTCGATGTGGTTTTTAACGAGGCAATTTTAACAGTATATTATAAAAATAATATACTCTTTTTCCTTTGCTAGAATCTTTGTCCCATGGGGTTTTTATCTAGAAAGGTTTTCATGAGGCACATTCTTAGTGCTGCATATCCAAGAAAGAGTTCTATAAATTAAATTGATTAATTAGTCTAGATGATCACCTTCTAACATTCCTATTGTGTTCTCCAATGGTCGTTTGATCCCTTGATGTGAATAAGGATGCTCTTGATCTGAAAAATTATCAGTCTATCTAGATGATATTAAAGAAATTTTTGGTCCAAATAATGTTATTAGTGCACTAATGTACTTTTGATTGCACTAGATTTGATGTTGCAGTCTTGGTTAGTTTAATGGGAAAAATAAGTTTCTCAAAGACAGTGGAATAGCGTCAAACAAGTACTTCATGGAATATTTGATATGATTGATTAGATATATAGATGTGGAATGTTTGTTTGATCTACATAAAAATATGGTCATAAATAGGTTCCTTGTTTACATATGACAATATTATATGTTGGCACTTTATAAAGCAAATATTTTTGCCACCACATGTTTGAGGCAAATTAATAATCTTTATTGTGAGATATTTAGTCTAATATATTTGAGAAATATTTGAACTTTCATTCATCAAAGAAAGTTTGACAATGTTATACAAAGCGTGCACTTTTTTATTATCCAAGTTAAGGAGACATAGCAAGACATGTTGTTTTCATGTACGATATCTTGAATATCAACATCAAACAAAGTTGTTCAAGTAGTAACTTGGGGGATTTGTTTATAGAGATACTTCCTATAGCTATCTTTGAGAAATTAGTATATACAAGATCAATATGCCTTAACGCAAGGATCTTTGTTGGAAATGTTGAAGAAGACATGTTTGTTAGTGATGTGCCCTAGGCTAATTATATAATGACCACATTTTGACTTTGTTACATTTGTATTTTATTAATAAAGAGGCATTTTCATTATTATTTTTTATTCTAATTTCATGAATAGTTAATTCTACCTAAGGTCATCAAGTATGTGACTTGATAGTAAAAATCTTGGGTAAAAATTAAATTCTATTCTAAATTATCCTCAATCGGTCATTATTATTGGGATAATAATGAATGAAGACTAGTATGAAGTTTGACTAACAATTATGTTTTACTAATCATGTGTATGAGATACTATGTCAACTCATAGATATATATTTGAGAAATGATGTATTAGATCAACCTGCTATGAGAATACTACATGGATAATTATCTTAAGTGATTCTCATTACAATATTATTATCCTATTCCTTCAGCCTGAAATCATCATTGTTTCCTACATGATAAGTACTATATTTTGACACATTCTAATATTATCTTTAACAGGATGATGGAATGGATTGTTGTTGGATATAGAGTGAATCATATGAGGAATGTGAGTGATTACAAAGGAATTTGTCCCTCATTTATTATGAGAAAGATATTTATGGGCCCTTCGATAAGTTAGACTGAATAAAAATGTATGGCCATACTGGAATGAATTGATTAGGGTTATCAATATCAGTCTGCTTAAGATTAAGAAATAATATAATTGAATAATATAAGGATGACATAAACTATGCCTTATGTTCAATCAAGGTATCTAGTGACAAAAGGACTTTAATACTTATTGTATATTAGGTTATGTCAAATTATTGATATTTGCATAACTTGGGTAATCATAATGTCTTGCTAGAGGCTGTTTATGATTTGTAGGCCAGAAATAGAATTTCAAGCCCACTACCAACGTTATGTGAACCTATAGGGTCGCACACTTAGAACAGACCAAAAACAAATTTTGGGTTTACCGTGTCTAGGTTCAATGAACCTGATAATATCCAGATTTGATGCACTAGATATGTCTAGGTTCATTAATATGACATTGTCTAGATTCTATGAATCATATTTGAATTACAGTTTACCCTAGTTAAAATCTGATGCTTTTTTGAAGTCAATATATATATATATCTATTTTAGTGTTTCTGGCCAAACTAGAAGAGAAAAGGCAATCTGTTATTCTAAAAGGCAAAAACATTAAACACCCTAAAATTAGAGAGAGTCATTTAACGAAAGGTAAGGGTGCTAGCACACCAATTCAGTTTTTAAGAGAGTTTGTTCGTGTAGATACCTGCAGAGGGCGTTGCTCTAAGTAACAATGCCTAAATCCAATCCCGAATACGAAAAGCTTAAGTTAGGGTGTCACTAGAGTGAACTCGCTTTCTTCCTTCTAGCAATCTTGCCCCTTTTGTCATCCTGGTAAGATTTTATGACTTTCTTATCAATCTAATTGAATTGTATAGATCCTACGAGGGTTTTGTGGGAATTAATTTTGATTTTTCGCTGCTTATTTGAATCACAAAATCCAACAAAACCCAACAGTGGCATCAAAATGACTTGCAAATTTGATTAAATTGATTTTATACGGGTTTGTGTATATGTGATATGCATGGATGCGATTTATACATTAATTAGATTAATGTGTTTAAGGTTTTATTTGATTAAACGTTGTTACTGTGTTAATTTGATTAATACGTTTATTGTTTCTTGTAACCTATTGTTGTTAATTTGATTAATATTACAATTTAACAAGAATTTAGTAATTGGTTTTAAGATGATTAAATGACATACTGTAAATCTGGTTTCGGTTTTATTAAGGTGGTAGACTGTTTAAATGTTAAACAGTGATAATCTGTTTTGAATAGATTAATATATATCACAGGGTTTGTTTAATTGTTAAACAAGGATGATCGGTTTAGAATAGATCAATAAATTTCATGAATCCATTTAAGTGTTAAACAGAGATTAATTAATTCCATTATGAATAGATTAGGTAATCTGATTAATTAAAATTAATGGATTTAGGTAGCAACTTATTCAAACGAGTAAAGTAAATCATTTACCTTTCAATGGCGTTGCCCCTGAGCCCCCGCAAGGGGCACTGTCCCTAGGACCCTACCAGGGGCGTTGCCCCTTAACCTCGAATTGATTCATCACATAAATCGTTTTGGTCATAATAAAAATTTAACTTTAATGAAATTATATTATTATGTTTATGTGTTTAGTGTGAATTGCACAGTGCATAGCATGGCCCTTTTATACCAATATGATTGGTAGGTTTTATTTAATTTTATTTTGGGTTTGTAATTTTAAATACAGCCTGCGTATCGTTTTTCAATTTGTTGTAATTTATTTATTTATTTAGAAGAAATAGAATAGTTTAGATTGCAATTTGTAATGTAAAATCAAAGCCCAAGATCAAGATAGATGGAGGTTCAATATGGGAGTCCAACATGGAGGCTCAAGATAGAGTCCGTTAGTGGCAATCTAAAGAAATCTACAGAGATGAAGATTATGTAGGATTGACCATTAACCTTCATATGAAGATCAATCTAGATTTAGGACATGCTATGACACACTTATTGTGTTATTATTATACTATGTATGTGATGCTGTGTATATGATACAATGTATGTGATGCAACATAATAACAAATAATAAAATAAAATTAAAGTATAACCCTCACTTAATATTAAGTCATTAAAATGCCTCCCATAATTCAACACCTATCAAGACTTGGATTGCTAAATATAGGTTCTGCCAAAGCAGGGTGTGTTAAGCCATCTAGGTGTTAAGCCATCTAGGTAAGACAAGATGGATAATAGTGATATCCATATGTTTGAAATGGTTAGACTTAACTAGGTTATCAAAATGGTTTTGGACCTAGGGCATTAGATGGGATTTTAATTAGCCGGGACATGTGATGTTAAATCCCATATTTATTCAAGAGTTACATAACATGTAATTGGTTAAGTGTTACCTACCTAAATAAACATACTTTAGGTGATAAGCCAAAGTTTACTTAAAGTGAGGTGAAATATGGATTTGGCCCACTAAAATTACAATTGTTGTGATTGCCAAATTAATGTTGAGGGTTATTAATTTGATAAAATTAGTGGGATTTAAATTATGCCTTGTTAAAAATTGTTTAATAAAATGCTAAGTACTCTATGTATATATTTGTCGTAGATAATGGCATCAAACACCGCATCTAACTTGTCACTGCGAATGGTCCTTGAGAAAGATAAGCTCAATGGGACTAACTTCCTTGATTGGTACAGAAACTTGAGAATTGTTCTTAAGCAAGAGAGGAAGGAATATGTCTTTGATCAACCTATCCCTGATGAACCAGCTGTTAATGCTCTTAGAGCTCAAAAGGATGCTCACAGTAAGCATCTCAATGACTTTGTTGATGTCACTTGCCTCATGCTTGGAAGCATGGAATCAGAGCTTCAGAAGCAACTAATGGAAATGGAGGCTTATACCATGATAGGCCATCTCAAGGAAATGTTCTAAGAGAAAGCTAGAATTGAGAGGTTTTCCACCTTAAAGGCATTACTATTGTGCAAGTTGACTGTTGGTGGTTTAATGAGTCCTCATGTTCTGAAGATGAATGGGGTCATCTTGATCATTTGCAGAAACTTGGTCTTGAGATTAGCCAAGAGTTGGCTATTAACATCATTCTCCAATCTTTGCCAGATGCTTATGATGGGTTTGTTATGAACTACAACATGCATAATATGGAGAAGACTGTTTCTAAGTTGCATGGGATGCTTAAGATTGCTGAACAAAACATCAAGAATACTAATGATATTCTGATGGTTAATAAAGGGCAAGGTATGAAAAGGAAAGGAAAGGGTAAGAGCAAGAATAAGGCTCCCAAGGACTTTAAGAAGCCCAAGTTTAACCCCAAGCCCAATCTTGAACCTAAGGCTAAACCACTAAAGGAGGGAGTATGCTTTTTCTACAATGAGCCTAGTCATTGGAAAAGAAAGTACTGCAAGCTCTATTTGAATGATCTGAAGAAGAAGAAGAGTAGTGTGACTACTCCTTTAGGTATTTATGTTATAGAAGTCAATTTGTCTACTTCTAATTCCTAGGTATTAGATACTAGATCTGGATCACATATTTGTACTTATGTGCAGGGTCTTAAGAGGAGTAGAATCTTGGCTAAAGGCAAAGTGGACCTACGAGTTAAAAATAGAGCAAGAGTTGCTGCTTTAGCTGTAGGAATATATGAGTTGACTTTGCCTAGTGGACTTGTTTTAAGTTTAGAAATTGTTATTATGCACCTGCTATGAGTACGAATATTAAGTTTGTTTCTTGTTTGGACAAGGAAGGTTTGAGTTTATTATTAGGAATAATAAGTGCTTTATTTACCATGATAACATTTTCTATGGATATGCTCCACAAATGAATGGTCTTTATGTTCTGAATATTGAGAACACAAACGAAAAGTCTATCTCTAATGTTAATACAAAGAAGTTTAAATCTAAAGATTTAAACACTACCCATCTTTAGCACTGTCGTTTGGGCCATATAAATGAGAAATGCTATTCAAAACTCTATCAACATGGGTTTTGAATTCATTTGATTTTGAATCATTTGAATTATATGAGTCATGTTTATTAGGCAAAATGACTAAGACACCTTTTACTGGACATAGTGAAAGGGTTAATGACTTATTGGACCTTGTACATTCTAATGTATGTGGACCATTAAGTTCTACTACTAGAGGAGGTTTTTAGTACTTCATTACTTTCACAGATGATTTCAGTAGATATGGTTATGTCTATCTAATGAAACAAAAATCTAAATCTTTTGAAAAGTTTAAAATTTTCAAAAATGAAGTACAAAATCAACTTGGTAAAAGTATTAAAGCACTTCGATCAGATCGAGGTGGTGAATACTTAAACCAAGAATTCATTAATCATCTTAGAGATTGTGGGATAGTCTCACAATTAACTCCCCCAAGAACACCACAATGGAATGGTGTGTCTGAACGGAGAAATCAAACTTTATTGGATATGGTTCGATCTATGATGAGTCAGTTAGATCTTCCAATATCCTTTTGGGGGATGCTCTAGAAACTGTTGCGTTCATATTGAACAGAGTTCCATCAAAGGCTGTTCAAAAGACACCATATGAGATGTGGACTGGGAAGTCACCCAGTTTGTCTTTTCTTAAGATTTGGGGATGTGAGGCTTATGTGAAGCATCAAATTTCAGATTAATTGGCACCCAAATCAGACAAATGCCTTTTTGTAGGATATCCTAAAGAAACTAAAGGATATTACTTCTACAATGCTTTTGAGAACAAAGTGTTTGTTGCTTAGAATGGTGTCTTTTTGGAAAGAGAATTCATTTCTAAAGGAACCAGTGGGAGTAAAGTACAACTTGAAGAAATTCAAGAACCACAAAATAGCATTAAACCACCAGTGGAATCTCAACTAGATCAACAAGTAGTTGTTGAGCCTACACAAGTAGCATAAGGCCTGAGGAGGTCTAGTAAGGCACGTCAAAGCCCTAAGAGATATGGATTTCCCTTAACTGATGATAATGATGTGATGATTGAGGATCAAAATGAGCCTACATCCTACCAAGAGGCCATGAATAGCCCTGACTGTGATAAATGGCTAGAAGCCATGAAGTTAGAGATGCAATCCATGTATGATAATCAAGTATAGATTTTGATTAATCTGCTTGATGGTTTAAAGGCTATTGGGTGCAAATGGGTTTTCAAAAAGAAAACAGACATGGATGGCAATGTGCATGCCTTTAAGGCAAGATTGGTTGCAAAAGGTTTCAAGCAAACACATGGTATAGACTATGATGAAACTTTTCACCAGTTGCTATACATAAATCCATTTGAATTCTCCTTGCCATAGCTACATACTATGATTATGAGATTTGAAAAATGGATGTCAAAACAGCGTTTCTTGATGGAAACCTACTTAAGGATGTGTATATGACACAATCCGAGGGTTTTGTTAGTCATGAGAATTCTGAAAAGTTTTACAAACTTCGAAGATCTATTTATGGATTGAAGCAAGCATCTTGAAGTTAGAATCTTTGTTTTGATGAAGCAATCAAAGAGTTTGGCTTCATCAAAAATAAAGATGAGCCTTATGTTTACAAGAAGGTTAGTGGGAGTGTAATAGTCTTTCTAATGCTATATGTTGATGACATATTACTCATTGAAAACGATATCCCTACTCTACAAAATGTTAAATCATGGTTAGGGAATTGTTTCTCAATGAAAGACTTAGGTGAAGCTACCTATATTCTAGGCTTCAAGATCTATAGGAATAGATCTAAGAGGCTTATTGGCTTAAGTCAGAGTACATACATTGACAAGGTATTGAATAGGTTTAGTATGCAAGATTCTGAGAGGGGATTCTTGCTAATGTCACATAGAATTAGTCTCAACAAGACTTAGTGTCCAATGACACAGGATGAGCGAGACTGCATGAATAAGATGCCATATGTTTCTGCTATTAGATCTATCATGTATGCAATGTTATGTACTCGACTTGATGTCTTATATGCCTTAAGCATAACCAACAGATACCAATCAGATTCAGGTTAAAGTCACTAGACAACAGCCAAGAATATCCTTAAATATTTGAGAAGAACTAAGGATGCATTCTTATTTTATAGAGAAAAGGAAGATGAGCTTGTTGTAAGTGGTTACACAGATGCCAACTTCCAATCCGACAAGGATGACTTTCAATCATGATCAGGTTATGTGTTTTGTTTGAATGGAGGTGTAGTGAGTTGGAGAAGTTCAAAGCAAGACACCATTGCTAATTCTACAACAGAAGTTGAGTATATAGCCGCCTCAAAAGCAGCTAAGAAAGCAGTTTAGATCAAAAAGTTTATTACTGGATTGGGTGTTGTTCCTAGTATATCGATCTAGTAGACTTGTATTGTGATAATAACGAGGCCATAGCATAGGCTAAGGAACCTAGATCACATCAGTGATCTAAACACATACTCAGGCGTTATCATCTCATCCAAGAAATCATTGAGAGAAGAGATGTGAAGATATGCAAAGTTCCTACAAATGACAATGTTGTTAATCCACTCACTAAGCCTTTTCCATAGCCTAAGCATGAGAGTCATGCTAAGTCAATGGGTATTAGATACAATATTTATTGGGCCTAGTGCAAGTGGGAGATTGTTAATGATGTGCCCTAGGCCAATTATGTAATGGTCACATTTTGACTTCATTACATTTGCATTTTATTAATAAAGAGGCATTTTCATTATCATTTTTTATTTTAATTCCATGAATAGTTAATTCTACCTAAGGTCATCAAGTATGTGACTTGATAGTCAGACTCTTAGGTGAAAATTAAATTCTATTCTAAATTATCCCCAGTCGGTCATTATTATTGGGATAATAATAAATGAAGACTAGTATGAAATTTGACTGATGATTTTGTTTTACTAATCATGTGTATGAGATACTAAATCAACTTATAGATACATATTTGACAAATGATGTATTGGATCGCCCGCTATGAGAATACTGCATGGATAATTGTCATAAGTGATTCTCATCACAATAGTATTATCTTAGTTCTCTGGCCTGAAATCACCATTATTTCCTACTTGACAAGTTCTATATTTTGATACATTCTAATATTATCTTTAACAGGATAATGGAATGGATTGTTGTTGGATATAGAGTGAATCATGTGAGAAATGTGAGTGATTAAGAACGATTTGTCCCTCATTTATTATAAGAAAGATATCTATGGACCCCTCGATAAGTTAGATAGAAGAAAAATATATGGCCATACTGGAATGAATTCATAAGGGTTATCAATATCAGTCTACTTAAGATTGAGAAATAATATGATTGAATAATATAAGGATGACATAAACCATGCCTTATGTTCAATCAAGGTATCTAGTGACAAAAGGACTTTAATACTTATTGTATATTAGGTTATGTCGAATTATTGACATGCACATAACTTTGATAATCATAACATCTTGCTAGAGGCTGCTTATGATTTGTGGGCCAGAAATAGAATTTCAAGCCCACTACCAACGTATGTGAACCTACAGGGTCGCACACTTAGAACAGAGCAAAAAAAAAATTTGGGTTTACTATGTCTAGGTTCAATTAACTTGATAATTTCCAGATTCGATGTTCTAGATATGTTTAGGTTTATTAAATCTAACATTATCTAGATTCTATGAATCATATTTGAATTACAACTTACCCTAGTTAAAATCTGACTCTTTCTTAAGGTCAATATATATATATATATATCTGTTTTAGTGTTTCTGGCCGAATTAGAAGAGAAAAGGCGTTCTCTTATTCTAAAAGGCAAAAACATTAAAAACCCTAAAATTAGAGAGAGTCATTTAATGCAAGGAGAGGTGCCAGCACACCAATTCAATTTTTGAGAGAGTCTGTTCATGTGGATACCTGTAGAGGGCATTGCTGTAAATGACAACGTCTGAATTCGATCCCGAATATGAAAAGCTCAAGTTAAGGTGTCATTAGAGTGAACCCGTTCTCTTCCTTCCAACAATCTTGTCCCTTTTGTCATCCTAGTAAGATTCTATGACTTTCTTATCAATCTAATCAAATTGCATGGATCCTGCAAGAGTTTTGTAGGAATTAATTTTGATTTTTCGCTGCTTATTTGAATCATAAAATCCAACAAATCCTAACAATGTTGACATAAGGGAGAGGCTACTGCATATTGTTCTTTTTTTTCCTTGGCATAGGTTTTGTCTCATGGGGTTTTCCTAGCAAGGTCTTTAATGAGGCAGTTCTATGTAACACCCCCTTACGGACATCACAATAATCGTTACTTTTAGCGTTATTATCATTATTTAGAGATAAACAATTCAAATAAAATACTTACACTTAAACAGATATCCTAGGTAAACATGCATAATTTTTTAAATTACTTACCGGATTTGCTTCCCTCACCTCGATTAGCCTAATGGAACACTTACAATGTTTGGCTAATCGATCACCTATAGAAACGGTTAGCTCACATACACAATTATTTACAAAATTATAGACACACACAAAACTTCAAATAATGTTTAAATCTCCTGAGAAATATACTTATTTTTCCAAATAGTTTAACCATACCAAAATAAAGAAACATGGCATAGTCCTTAAGAAACCACAATTAATAAAATATTAAATAGTCTCAAATGTCTATAGGAAAATAAATCAAGTCTTAATTTCAACATCAGTGCTGAAAGTAATATTAATAATAAAATTGTTGATTTTCATGATGTGATTTCATTTCCAATCCAACAATCCTACGCACACACTCGTCCCGTCCTCCATTTATTTGATATGCCTTTTACCTTTGTCTGCAACATGATATAACACTAAGTAAGCATAAGATTAGTAAGTACACTTCCTTATCTCACAACATAAAACATTTCATAAAAAAATTCATTACATAATATCGTAATCATAGTTATAGTAGTGCACGAGGCACAATTTTTTATAGACATATCTTTTCATTTAAACTTCCATATTAAACCATTATTAATTTAATCTTTAGGGGCCCAAGCGTTACACCATTAACACCATAAGAGTGCCGTCATGAGAGGAGTGGGGTAGCTAGTCCTAAATCAAACATGGCAAGTCCAAACCTTTGGGACATTATAAACATAAACATAGGGTGTACAACACTTAATTAAGTGATACATATATATATAAGCTTTAAAATACCTCGTCATTAAATTAAAACATCCTTTAAACCTTCATGTTGTAACAAGATTTTTTATTTGAAGACAAAATGTAAAAACAAACTTAAAAATTATTATAAAACATATTCTTGAAACTTTTTCATAAACTTTTATCATGTTGTAGATAAAAATGTACTTACTTGACTTGCCTGCGTACTAAACCTTAATTCAGGTGACACTGTCATGGTTCTCGATGTGCTCACCTTTTGGAGTATTCATGTCAATCATTCATGCAATACATGAAATTATATTCATCTTCATGATATCATTTAATACCATATTACATCATCATTATACATAATTATTAATGAAACAAAACATTTTTGGGCCACAAACATGCACTTAAAGTTACAAAACATAAACATAAAAACCTTGATCTTTAATGACGTAAAGAAATTAACCTCAACTAATAAGCGTGAAGAAAGTGTAAGAATTATTCCATAACATAGCTAATATATATAAACATTACTCAAATTTCTTCTCTTGAAAATATTAATCCAAAATGCATTTTTTTAATTTTTAAAACATTCAAGTAAATCTACCAATAATAAAAACTGCTTGACCTTTAAGGATTTATAACTCTATATCTTTCAATTCACATTTAATTAAAGCATGAAAATTTGCAAGGATAAAGTGAACAAATATATATATAAATATATATAACACAAATGTTTTTTAGTGATAAAAATTTCATTAGATAATTAAAATAAATCAAATATTCAATACCATAAAATCAACCAGCAAATCCGGGCAGTGAGCAGTCCTAATTAAAAGTTATGTATTAAATTATTTGTGCGATAAAATAATTTATAAAAATTAGAATACATAATAGACACATAAAGTCCAAAATTTAGCTTCAAATAAATTCAGAGTAATTCATACACACATTCGAATTTAGAGTTAATATAACATTAGACACGTTGAACAGTAAACAAGTTTCATTCAAACATTTTTATAAAATCAAATATGTATGATATGCTTTTGAAATTTTTATGTGACATGCTTAACATATAGATATATGTAGAAAAATAATAAATCATGCAAAACACATTTAAAAATATGATTTATCATCTTATAAATCACATAGCGCATATTAGGCAGACATTTATAACCACTAATTGTTTGAGAATTAATGAATTTTTTCTTAAAATATAATAAGGATATGAAGCTAAAAATTAATAGACATTTATCAAAGATTATAATTTTTTATAGAATCAAGAGGTGCTTTTTGCCCCATAAAACAAACTCTATAACACAAATAAAAATCTACCAGCAAATAAAATTTTGTATGTAGTATTTGATTAAAAGCTCATAACCCTAAAACATCTTGAACAAAAATTTATAAAAAATCCCAGATATTCCAAACATATATATACACATTATATCCAAAAATAACACAAAATAAAATCATTTGATTTCAAAACATTACCAGCCACCTTACTGACAAACCAAAAACCTTAAAATTCTCCTATCAAACTCCAACTAGAGGTGGCAATAATCGTGTTCATGCCGTGTTCGTGTCGGTACGTTTACAGCACGACACGTTTAGCCCAAACACGAACATGGCACGATTAATAAATGTAACAAACACGACATGCCTATGGCATGCATAACACGGCACGACACGATTAACACGATTATTAAACGTGCTGTGACGGGTTGACATGATAACAATACACATATGACACGTTATGACCCAATTAACTAAAAATTAAAAAATAGAAATAAAAAAATTAAAAAAATAATTTTTTTTTAAAAAGCCAATAAAGAAAATTAACAAAAACACAATATCTAATTGATACTAACCTATTATAAATATTTCAAATATTTTTATTTTTAAGTTTAAATGTGTTATAAATGGGTGGGTTGGGTCGTGTCGTGTCATGTCAACACGTTTACGGCCTGTTTAATTAAACGTGTTAAGGCCGTGTTTAGCGTGTTAGCACGAATCTAGCCCGTTTATTTTTGTGTTATTCATGCCAACCCATTTATGGCACAATTAATAAACATGCAATCCAAACCCGTTTATCTCATATCGTTTTCGTATCATGTCATCGTGCGTGTCCAAAATTGTTAGCCCTAACTCCAACAACAAAACCTTATTTTCATGAAATTTTATGATATCATATGAACATAAATGCTTTCAATCATAAAATAACATTGTTATAATCAGAGTAATAAACAAAATAATTTATTTTCTATACAAACATACATGCATACACATTCATAACGTAAAAGAATAATTTTCTAACAAAGTTTATCATAAACAATATACATCAATCATAAAAATGCAAAACCATGAAAACTTTAAAACATACCTTTAATTCTTATGTTTTCCTCAACAAAGACAAATACTTGCACACAAAATCTCTAAAAATAATTCCTTCTACTTTAGCTTGAAAGAAAATAAGAGGAATGAGTTCTTGGTTTTGAGGATTAGAGAGATGATGGAGGCCTTCTTCGAGAGATTTTTGAGAGGGGTGAGAGAGAGAATTTTTCTTTGGCTAGAAATTAAGAAAACTAAGACTTTGGTGGCTTAAAGGTATATTTATAGGTTTATGAAAGAGAAGAGATTAGATGAGTGTAGAAAACCCTAATTCTAATCTAACTAGATTTTCCCCTTTTTTTTTGTAAATGAGTATAATCCTAATCTAATTAGATTTCCCATTTTCTTTCTCTCTATTTTTCCTTTTCTTTTTTATCTATTTCGTTTTCACTCCATTGCTGTTTTCATATCTTATATATATATAATATATATATAATACAATACAATATAATATAATATAATATAATATAATATAAGCATACGGTTACATATATGATATAATATAATATAATATAATATAATTAAATACATAATTGTTTATATACGACATTCATATTTACTCCTATGGCCCTAAAAATATTAATTTACACATTATTATTTTTTTTGGATACTTTAGATCATCTAGTTTCTTAACACTATAATGAAAATGTTACACATGTAATTATCATCACATCATAAATATTATAAAAATAAGAAAACATCCAATAAAATTCATGTCATTATCAAGAATATATCTTTGGGAATACATAACTCTAGATCATATAAAGATCATAAATTTAGAGCAAGTTAAAACTCTTAAAAAAAATAAATACTTTAAACTTATCATCATTTTTGACATGAATATCCTGAGCACATTGATCCTGCAAGGTTGTCACTTGCGACATGCTAAATAAAAAGTTAATTTCCTTAACATAAATTATAATAGCACTTGAAATATCATATTTTAACGTTAAACCAACATAAGCGTCTGTGGAAGGTGGGCATTACATTCCAAGCATAAATCCTTCAAGAATAATGTAGTCTTTTTTCCTTCACTAGGATTTTTCCTACAAGCTTTTTCCGAGTAAAGGTTTTCAACGAGGCATGCTCTTTGCATAGTGGATATCCAATAGGGAGTATTGTAAAGCAATTAGTGTGGATGCCACTAATTGGTATTCCATAGCCTCATTACATTATCTCTCATTAAGACTCATCAACAGTCTAATTATTCATAATAACTTTGTTTATTATCTTGTCATAATTCCACTCTTAGTTTGAGTGTAACTATTAAACATGTATGCCCTAAGGAGTAAAAATGTAATATGTTTTTGGAGACATTTTTATCAATAAAGAATTTATTTAATATTCATACACCAAATTGTTGTCCTCTTTACATTCATATTTGTTGAATATATGATAAGCAAACAAAAGTTTGAGACTATTAGTCTAAACCTTTAGAATAAGGCATGTGATAGACAGATTACATGGAAGACATGATTCTAAAGGTCATGGTCTAAATCATAAGATCTGCAATCAAGGGAATAAAGTTAGGTATTTTATTCATACAAAAATTATTATATTGTCTATATTCCTAATAGGAAATGGTTTGTCTTGGCCATCGGAGGTGGACTATGCAAATTGAAACATTGGTGCATTGTCATAGGTGATGATGCATTAGATCGGGACATAAAGTATAATTGATTTAGATTAATAATCCTATCTTGGCAAATCAATTCACTTTAGACAATCATATATGTAGTATCTTGATCTTGAGATAAATAATAGTCTCATTGTCTTGACTTATATATGTCTTTTGATGTACCAAAGGGTGACATCCAAAATTTATGATGGTACGCATATCGATACGTCAAAGACATGACTTTTGATAGCATAACATGTTATTTATCGATACAGAATCCATAGCTCCTCTTTAGGAGTCAATGATATTTTCTTATATGCACTATCTTGTAATTGGAAGACTAGAGTGCTCAACCATTTGGATACAGGTGTAACTAAACAATATGCCACCTTTGGATAGTAAGTTCTCTGATGGTGTGAAATGGAACGTAAGAGAAAAATAATCAGGAAGGTAAGACAAAATTTATCCGTAAGCTGATTATGAATATCTAATGAGGATTCGATACATTATGATATGTTATGGAGACTTACCTATTAGGGCTTCATAATTTTATATAATTTGAGAGTGTAGTTTTAAGCTTTTAGTGGAGTAGCGTTCAAGTTGATAATTATGAAATGTATATCTAGAATATTGGGTTTCATAATTATAGGGAGCTTGAACTATATAGGTCCATTAGGTCCCATTTGCTAGCTCATAATAAATCCTGTAATGATATGGCATGCTTTTCTAATATAATGGTGACTTATATTAAATTATTTGATTGCCTAAAATTCGACAGGATTATATAAGTCATGTTTGTTTATCGGTTGAATTAATTTTGTGAAAAATTAATTTAAGATAAACTTGTTGAATTATCTGGAACATTTATTTTCACAAAGGTTATTTAGATATTGTTGTCTTAATTAGATAATTTCTCTATTAGGTTATTTGAATTAAAACTGGGACTTTATCTTAAGAATCTTGGGTGAAAAATAAAAGATTCATAGGAATCATTTATCGTAAGTTTGGTAGGCTGGTCTTCTAGTTTGGCCTATAGATGGAGTAAACTCGGCAAGCCAATCTGCTAGTTTGGCTTGCTGACCAAACTATAATCTGATCACATGTTTTTATGCAATTTCAATAGATATTGATCCAAATTCAAATTTTTATGGCCTTATCTGATAAGAACTAACCCATGGGTTCTACCTCTATAAATAGAAAGTGAGACTCATAAGTTATTTAGATCAGTTGAGAGATCAAGAGTGAGCACTCTATTCTGTGAGTCTCTAAAACATCCCTAAAAAACTGTCGTGAAAGGTTCTACAAATTTGAAATTTTTAGTCTCTCATCCAAATTTAAGCACGCTCTAATATTTAGAACCTTTCGAAATTTTTAGTCCCACGCCAATATGCAGAACCTTGCACGACAGTTTTTATAAAAACCATCATGGAAGGTTCCATATTCGAAATTTTTAGTCCCCCACCCAAATTTAAGCATGCGCCAATATGTGAAACCTTTCACGATGGTGTTTATAAAGATTGTCATGGAAGGTGGTTAACCTTTTATGACGGTTTTTATAAAAACTGCTATGGAAGGTTTCATATAGTCCCCCGGCCAAATTTAAGTACACGATATGCGAAACCTTTCATGATGATTTTTATAAAAACCATCGTGGATGGTTCCATATATTTGAAAATTTTAGTCCCCCACCTAAATTTAAGCATGTGCCAATATGTGGAACCTTTCATGATTGTTTTTATGAAAACCATCATGGAAGGTTTAGTTCCTTACCCAAATTTAAGCACGCAATATGCAGAACCTTTCACGACGATTTTTATAAAAAACAGTCGTGAAAGATCCCGCATATTCAAAATTTTTAGGCCCCTACCCAAATTTAAGCACGCGCCAATATGTAGAACCTTCCATGATGGTTTTATGAACATCATTGTGGAAGGTTTAGTCCCTCGACCAAATTTAAGCACACGATATGCAGAACCTTTCACGACAGTTTTTATAAAAACCATCATGGAAGGTTCTGCATATTCAAAATTTTTAGTCTCATACCCAAATTTAAGTATGTGCCAATGCACAGAACCTTTCACGATGGTTTTTATAAAGACTGTCGTGGAAGGTCTGCCACCCAATTTTATGCATGCGACAATATCCAGAACCTTTTACGATGATTTTTACGGGTTTTATAAAAGCCATCGTGGAAGGTTCCACATATTCAAAATTTTTAGTCGTCCGCCCAAATTTAAGCTTGAGCCAATATGTAGAATCTTTTACGATGGTTTTTATAAAAACCATCATGGAAAGTTGAATCTTACATGACTATTTTGCTAATAACTGTCATGAAAGGTTAATCTTACATGATGGTTTTTAGCAAAAACCGTCGCGTAAAATTCACCTACCACGATAGTTTTTACTAAAAATTATCGTGAAAGGTTCCGCATCACGAGCATGATGGTTTTCATATTTTTAGTCGTACTCTCCACATTTTTACCTCTCCTTACCACGACGGGCTTGGAAAAAACATCGTAAAATAAGGGCTATGTAATCTCAAGTTTCTAGTAGTGTATGGTATGTTTACTTATGTTTGGTATATGATTCTTTATTGTAGATTTAAAATGTCTAAAAATGCTTTATTTTTTATACTTGACAAAAACCAATTAACCCTTGACAATTTTAATGATTGGAAATGGAACCTAGATATCATCTTATCCTTTGAGAAACTAAAATTTGTGCTGACAACTCCATGTCCTCCTAAGCCTCAGGGAGATTCTACTAATGAGCAAATCCAAATGTATGATCACTGGAAGGATGCTAATGATCAGGTCTGTTGTTATGTTATGGCCAACATGAATAATGTGCTGTAGGCTCAACATAAAGATTATGAGATTGTAGAGAAAATCTTAGATAAGCTTGAAGGCATGTTTGGAGGACAGGCTCTAACAAAACAGCAAAGGGCTCTTCAGAAGCTTCTAAATGATAAACAAAGATTGAGGACATCTATAAAGGAGCATATAATGTTGGTCATGGGTTACCTCGCTGAGGCTTAAACCAATAGAACTGACATTGATGCTGAAACACAGATGACTGTGGTCTTTGAGACTCTATCTAAGGAGTTTAACCCTTTTAGGGCTACATTTAATTTAAGCAATAGAAGGGATATGACCTTGACTGATTTAATGAAGCAGTTACAAGAGTTCAAAAATCTAATCAAGGAAACTTCTGCTGGTGGTGGGGCCAACTTGGTAGCTGCCTCTAGTTCTAATCCCAACCTTAGGAATGGAAAGAAGAAATGGCCAAGAATAGGAAGGCATTTATTCCTACAAACAGCAAGAACAAGAAGAAGAAAAAGAAAAACCTAAAGAATCTCAAGTGCTTTTTCTTTGGGAAGGTCGGGCACATAAAGAAGAATTGCAAGGACTTCCTTTCTAGAGAAGATAGTTATAATCTTCTAGTTGTTCAAACTTGTTTAGGTGAGGAATCTAGTGATACTTTGGTAATAGATTCCAGAGCAACTAACATGTTTGTGTTTCTCTATAGGGGTTCAAAGAAATGAGAAGTCTATTACGTGAAGACTTTATGTTTCGGATAGGCGATGGATCCTTAGTATTGGTTGAAGTAGTAGGAGATGTCCGTCTTTATTTTGATAATTATAAGAGTTTATTTTTGTGAGATTTTTTTTATGTTCCTAAATTGAAAAGGAATTTAATTTATATAGCTTGTTTATTTAAAAACTCTTACGTAGTTTCTTTTAATAATAAAGTGGCGGTTCGTAAAAGCAAATTTTTTGTCTGTAATAGATAAAGGCAAAATAATCTATTTTTATCAAACCTAAGATGACTTACTGCTGAACACCGAGGTTAATGATAATAACTCTAAAAGACTTAAAACTTCGTGCTCTAATAAGACTTATCTTTGGCATTTATGACTAGGTCATATTAACCTAAAGAGGATTCAAAGGTTGATAAGGGATGGACTTTTAAGTCACTTAAAGGTAGAATCTACACCACAATGTGAATCTTGTTTGGAGGCTAAAATAACCAAAAGACCATTTAGGCCTAAGGGCAATAAGGCCGAAGGGGTTCTAGAATTTGTGCATAGTGATGTTTGCGGACCTATGAACTTCCTGGCACAAGGAGGGTTTAAGTACTTTGTCACTGTTATTGACGATTACTCAAGGTATGGATATGTGTACCTAGTGTACCACAAAAGCAAGACTTATGATAAGTTCAGAGAGTTTCAGGCTGAAGTAGAAAATCAATTGAGTAGACCCATTAAAGCACTTCGATCTGATTAAGGTGGAGAATAACTTTCTGATGAGTTCTTGGGACACTTATTAGAGAATAGGATTTTATCCCATTTGACTGTGTTGGGCACTCTGTAGTAGAATGGTGTAGCTGAGATAAGGAGTAGGACTTTGTTGGACATGGTTGGGTCTATGATGAGTTATTCATCATTGCCTTTATCCTTTTAGAGATATGCACTGCAAACCACTTGTTATCTTTTGAACAATATGCCTTCAAAATTGGTTCCTAATACTCGTCATGAGTTATGGCAGAGAAAAAGACATCCTTAAATCATATTCGCATATAGGGATGTCTAGCTCATATCCTGTTTAAGAATGAGAATAAGTTGAAAGCATGTTTCGAAGTTTGTGTGTTTGTAGGATATCCAAAAGGGACTAAAGGGGGTTATTTCTATAACCCGAAGGAAAATAAAGTCATGGTTTCAACTAATGCAACTTTCCTAAAGGAAAGTTACATGAACGAGTTTAAGCCTCGAAGCAAAATGGTGCTTGAGGAGTTGTTAAGTGATTCAATCACTCCGAGGGTTTTGAATGAAATCGTTTCATTCAATGTAGAAAAACCAACTAAACCCAAACAACAACCTAAGGGGCTTTAGCGTAGTGAGAGGATCGAGCGTCAAATGGAGAGGTATATGTTCAATAGTGAGGCTTTTTTGGCTGAACCTGTTGAACATGATAGGGATCCTTAACTTACGAAGAGGCTATGGAGGATGTTGATTTGAAACTCTAGACAGAGGCCATGAATACAAAGATGAAGTCTATGGAGACTAATCAGGCCTGGGAACTTGTAGATCTTCCCAAAGGAGTAAAACCCATAGGGTGTAAGTGGATCTACAAGAGAAAGAGAGGAGTAGATGGAAAAGTTAAAACCTATAAGGCTAGACTTGTAGCTAAGGGATACACGCAAAAGGAAGGAACTAATTACGAGGAAACCTTTTTGCCTGTAGCCATGCTTAAGTCCATCCGCATTCTCTTATCCATTGCTGCCACTCTCGACTATGAGATTTGAAAGATAGATGTCAAGACAGCTTTTCCAAATGGCTATCTTGATGAGTCCATTTATATGGAACAACTACGTAGGTTTAAGGCTAAGGGTCAAGAGGGTAAGGTTTGTAAGCTGTCAAAGTCAATATAGACTTAATCAGGCTTCCCATTCTTAGAACATAAGATTTGATCAAGTAATCAAAACTTATGAATTCGTACAAAATGTGGACAAACCATGTGTTTACAAACACATTAAGGATAGGAAAGTGGTTTTCCTACTACTCTATGTAGATGACATTCTACTAATTGACAATGACATTGGCCCATTGTCGTTGGTTAAATTATGGTTGACTAAGTAGTTTGACATGAAAGACTTAGGTGAAGCTAATTATGTTCTCGGTATTGAGATCTTTTAGGATAGGAAGAACAAAATGATTGCTTTATCCCAAGCGGGCTCCAGAAATAAAATTCTCAAAAGGTATGCAATGTAAGATTCCAAGAAAGACGGGCAACCATCTAGGTCTGGAATTACTCTTTCTAAAAAAGACTCACCAAAGTCTGATGAAGAAAGAGAATACATGAAGAAGGTGCCTTATGCTTCGGCAATAGGTAGTCTCATGTATGCCATGCTTTACACACGGTTGAATATTAGTTATACAGTTGAGATTGTAAGTCGATTTTATGCAGATCCAGGACCGAACCACTAGATTGCGGCCAAGCATATTTTCAGGTACCTGAGAAGGACTCAAGGATATATGCTTGTGTATTCGGGTGAGGATTAATCTCTAGGATACACTAACTCAGGTTTCCAATCTTGTTTGGATTCGAGAAGATTGACTACTAGTTTTGTGTTTACCTTAGACGGCGATGCCATTGTTTGGAGAAGTGTCAAGCAAGACTGCACTTTGGATTCAACAATGGAGGCCAAGTATGTGGCAGCTAGGGATGGTTCAAAAGAAGCAGTATGGCTCTACAAGTTCCTTGCGGATCTTTAGGTAGTTCCTGGTATAGATAAGGTAATATCATTGTATTATGATACAGAACAGTGATAGTTAATGCTAAGGAGCCAAGAGTTCACAAGAAGAGTAAGCATATTGGTCGAAAGTATCATGTGTTATAAGGTTTCGTAGAGGGCGGGCATGTTGTTGTATGCAAAATCGCATCCGAGGACAATTTAGCTAATCCATTCATGAAGACGCTAACTGCGAGAGTTTTCAAGAGGCATGTGGAAGCTATGGGGGATGCAGGATTTGTCATATTTACTCACTTAATACAAGTAGGAGATTGTTAGATATGTATGCCCTAAGGAGTAAAAATGTAATATGTTTTTGGAGACATTTTTATCAATAAAGAATTTATTTATCATTCATATACCAAATTATTGTCCTCTTTACGTTCATATTTATTGAATATATGATAAGCAAACAAAGGTTTGAGACTATTAGTCTAAACCTTTAAAATCAGGCATATGATGGATAGATTATGAGGAAGACATAATTCTAAAGGCAATAGTCAAAATCATATGATCCGCATTCGAGGGAATAAAGTTGGAAGCTTTATTCATGCAAAGATTGTTATGTTGTCTATATCCCTAATAGGAGATGGTTTGTCTTGGCCATCGGAGGTCGACTTTATGAATAGAAAAGTTGGTGCATTGTCATAGGTGATGATGCATCGAATCAGGACATAAAGTATAATTGATTTGTCATATTTACTCACTTAGTGCAAGTAGGAGATTGTTAGACATATATGCCCTAAAGAGTAAAAATGTAATATGTTTTTGGAGACATTTTTATCAATAAAGAATTTATTTATTATTCATATACCAAATTGTTGTCCTCTTTATGTTCATAATTGTTGAATGTATGGTAAGTAAACAAAAGTTTGAGACTATTGGTCTAAACTTTTAGAATCAGGCATATAATGGATAGATTATTCGAAAAACATGACTGTAAAGGTAATGGTCTAAATCAACAGATCCGCATTCGAAAGAATAAAGTTGGGAGCTTTATGTATGCAAAGATTGTTATGTTGTCTATATCTCTAACAAGAGATGGTTTGTCTTGGCCATCGGAGGTCAACTTTGTGAATAGAAAAGTTGGTGCATTGTCATAGGTGATGATGCATCGAATCAGGACATTAAGTATAATTGATTTGTCATATTTACTCATTTAGTGCGAATGGGAGATTATTAGACATGTATGTTCTAAAGAGTAAAAATGTAATATGTTTTTGGAGATATTTTTATCAATAAAGAATTTATTTATTATTCATATACCAAATTGTTGTCCTCTTTACGTTCATATTTGTTGAATGTATGATAAGCAAACAATTGAGACTATTGGTCTAAACCTTTAGAATTAGGCATATGATGGACAGATTATGCGAAAGATATGATTCTAAAGGTAATGGTCTAAATCATAAGATCTGCATTCAAGGGAATAAAGTTGGGAGCTTTATTCATGCAAAGATTGTTATGTTGTCTATATCCCTAACAAAAGATGGTTTGTCTTGGCCATCAGGGGTCGACTTTGTGAATAGAAAAGTTGGTGCATTATCATAGATGATGATGCATCGGATCAGGACATAAAATATAATTAATTTGAATTAATAATTCTACCTCGGCAAATCAATTCACTTTAGACAATCATATGCATTGTATCTTAATCCTTAGATGAATAGTGGGCCCGTTGTCTCGACAGATGTCTTTTGAGGTACCAAAGGGTGACATCCATAATTTATCATGGTACGAGCACTGATACGATGAAGAATGACTCTTGATAGTGTAGACTTGTTATTCATCGATATGAAATCCATAGCACCTCTTTAGGAGTCAATGATATCCTCTTATATGTGTTATCCTGTAATTGGAAGACTAGAGCACTCAACCATTTGGATACATAGGTGTAACCGAATGGTAAACCGTCTTTAGATGGTAAGTTTTTTGATGGTGTGATAATGGAACATAAGAGAAAAATAATCGGGAAGGTAAGATAGAATTTATCCTTAAGCCAATTTTGGATATCCTATGGGGATATGATACATTATGATATTTCATAGAGACTTAGCTATTCAGGCTTCATAATTCTATATAGTTTGAGAGTGTAGCTCTAAGCTTTTAGTAGAGTAGTGCAAGAGTTGATAATTATGAAATATATATTGGGGATATTAGGTTACATAATTATCAGAAGCTTGAATTATACAGGTCCATGAAGTCCCCTTTGTTAGCTCATAATAAATCCTGTAACAATACAATGTGTTTTTCTAACGTATTGGTGACTTATGTTAAATTATTAGATTAGCTGAAATTCGATAAGATTAGATAATTCATGCCTGTTTATCAACTGAATTAATTTTATAAAAAATTAATTCAAGATAAACTTGTTAAATTATTCAGAATATTTAATTTCCTAGAGATTATCTAGATATTGTTGTTTTAATCAGATAACTTAACCATATAACTTCTTTATTGGGTCATTTGAATTAAAACTGAGGCTTTATCCTAAGAATCTAGGGTGAAAAATAAAAGATTCATAAGGATCATTTATCATAAGATCAGCAGGCCAGTCTTTAGGTTTGACTTGCCGATGGAGTGAGTTCGGCAGGCTGATTTGCCAGTTTGGCCTATCAATCAAACGATAATTTGATCACGCATTTTTATGTAATTTTATCATATATTGATCTAGATTAGAATTTTTGAGGCCTCATTGATAAGAATGGGTCCAACTTCTATAAATAGGAAGTGGACCCATAAGTTATTTAGATCAATTGAGAGAAGAAGAGTGAGCACTCCATTCTGTGAGTCTCTTAAACTCCCCTAAAAGGCTATTGTTCACAAATCACAAATGGTAGTTTTGGGTATTTCTCAATTGGTTGGAAGGAGAGTCACCTAGGAAGAGCTATACGACATGCGCCCATACTCATCATGGACCTAACCATGTCCAACAAGTCCTATTCCTCTTCTCTGCTATGCCATTCTATTGCGAAGTGCCCGGTGCAGTCAAATGGGATAAAACTCCATTCTCTAATAAGTGTCCTAAGAACTCATCAGAAAAGTATTCTTCACCTTGATCAAATCAAAGTACCTTTATGGTCTATCTAATTGCTTTTTCACTTCATCCCAAAACTCCCTAAACTTCTTATAAGTTTTGCTTTTGTAACGCATCAGGTACACATACCCATACCTTGAGTAATCATCACTAAAAGTGACGAAGTACTCATATCCTCCTCATACCCGGATGTTCATTGGTCTACAAACATCACTAACCACAAGTTCTAGAACCCCGTTGGCCCATTTGCCTTTAGACCCAAATGGTCTTTTGGTCATTTTACCCTCCAAACAAGATTCACATTGAGGTATAGATTCCACCTTTAAGTGATTTAAAGGTCCATTCCTTACCAATCTTTAAATCCTATTTAGGTTAATATGGCCCAGGGGCAAATGCCAAAGACAAGTCTTATTAGAGTGAGAAGTTTTAAGTCTTTAGAGTTATCATCATTCATCTCAACATTAAACAGTAAGTCCATCTTAGGTTTGATAAAATATAAATTATTTTACATCCATCCAGAACAGATAAAATATTTGTTTTTACGAATCACCACTTTATTATTAAAAGAAACCAAATAGGAGTCTTTAAATAAACAATCTATAGGAATTAAGTTCCTTTTAAATTTAGGAACATAAAAACAATCTTGCAAAATTAAATCCCTATATTTATCAAAATAAAGATGGACGTCTCCTGTGCTTTAGCTAAGGCCAAGGATCCATCGCCCATCTAAAGTGTGAAGTTTTAATGAAGCAGACTTCTCTTTTCGTTGAACCCCAGCAAAGAAACACAAACATGATTAGTTGCACCAGAATCTATGACCCAAATTTCACTAGATTCCGTAACCAAACAAATTTCTAAATACAGAAGATCACACCTACCTCCTCAGGAAAGGAAGTCCTTGCAATTCTTCTTAATGGGCCCAACCTTCCCACAAAAGAAGCACTTAAGGTTCTTCAGGTTCTTCTTCTTCTTCTTCTTGCTCTCATTGTTAGCAGGAATAGAAAACTTCTTGTTCTTATCCCGTTGTTTCTTTCCCTTCCTAAGGTTGGGATTGGAAATAGAAGCAACCACCAAGTTGGCCTTGCCATCTATAGGAGACTCCCTGATCAATAGTTCAAACTCTTGTAACTGTTCCATCAATTCTATTAAGGCCATATCTCATTTATTGCTTAAATTAAAAGTAGCTCTAAATAGAATAAACTCCTTAGATAGAGTTTCAAAGACCACAGTCATCTAAGTTTCAGTATTGATGTCAGCGCCATTGGTTTATGCCTCAGCAAGGTAACCCATGACCAAGATCATGTGCTCTTTTACAGATGTTCTCGGTTTTTGTTTATAGTTCATGAGTTTTTGAAGCGCCCCTTGCTTTTGTTAAGGCCTAGCCTTCAAACATGTCTTCCAAATTATCCAAGATTTGCTTAGCAGTCTCAATCCTCATGTTAAGCTTGCAGCACGTTATTCATGTTAGCCATAACATAACAGCAGGCCTGATCATTAGCATCTTTCCAAGGATCATATGCTTGGATATGATTGTAGGTGGATTCTCCCATAGGCTCAGGAGGACAAGGGGTTGTCAGCACAAATTTCAGTTTCTCAAAGGAGAGGACAATATTCAGGTTTCGTTTCCAATCATTGAACAAGAAGGAGGTGATGTAGAGTATTGTCTAAGGCAATATCTACACCTCTTCTTCATTCTATTTTCTCTAGCTAAAAAAGGGGGGGAGAAGGGAGAAATATTAATAAGAGAGCATTTGTATGAAGGACAAAACAAACTTGATTTCTTAGATGATAAAGTTTTGATTTAGTGTTGGTTCAAGAAGAGACAAAAAGAGAAGATAGAAATCTTAAGGTCAACCATCCAAGAACAGTCATCAAGGGTAAGTAATTTAAACTTTTCTTTAAATTTTTTTTAGGTTAAAGTTTATAACTTTATGAGAGATTTAATTATCGGGTGAGGAAATATGTTGTAATTATATTTATGTGTGATTAGTATGGTTTTTGCTTGTATGTGATATAAAAAGTTAGTCATGGCATGTTAGGATTATGTTTGTTCAAATTGTGGTTTGTGGAAAAATTTTCCACAAACTTTGAACGTGTAAACGAAGGCCTTAGAATCAATTTTTAAAACTTTACCGAACACGCAACTTTTTGTTTTCGATGTTTTGAACAAAACTACGTTACTAAGAAAAAACACAATTTTGACTCTAAATAAGCTCTCCGAGCAGTTTTTATAGACAGCCTAAAACAGTCCCAAAAACTGCCAAAAAGGTAGCCCAAAAAAACTGCCTAATGCAGATAATTGAAACTGCCCAAAACATTTCTAGAAGTGCTGGAATTGTTTTGCCATTTTCGGACCATTTTGAGTTTGAATTTTATATTTTATTGAACATGGAAGTTTTAGATTTCAATGAGATGAACAACTTTTGTGATGAATTTTTTTTTCAAAATCTGCCTCTAAAATACAGTTATAGACAGTTTTTCAAAATAGTCTAAAAAACTACATTTTTACGCAGGAAACTGTGTTAAAGTTTCAGGTCATTTCAAGGCTGAATTATAACTTTTGCCAAACATAATAGTTTAAGTTTGCAGTAAAATGAAGAACTTTCATGAAGAAAATTTTATAAAATTTATTTCTAAATTGGACTTAAAATTTAATATATAAAAATAATCAAAATCTTTTAATTGGCAAAAATTTCAAAGTTTTAACCTGAAAACAATTTTGTCAAAATAAAATGGTAACCGAGACTTTAGAACAAACAAGAAAAATTATTAAAACACACATTTAAAAATAAGTGACTTTTACGAGAAAAAACTTTAAAAGAAAATTTGTTTTTAATAAATGATTTCATATAAATCTTCCAAAATTACTCCTCCAGTACCAGTTTTTACAAACAAAGATCGCGTGACTTTAAAATTTGATTTTTTTACTAAACCAAGAAATTACAGTACTTTTGAAAGGTTATATAGGCCCAAGATTTAGTGGGTTAACAATTTTGGGCATTATCTCATAGAGCGATTTTTATTTGAAATTCCAAGCTAAATAGGTAAGAATTTCAAGGATGGACTTTAATTGTTTTCAATTGAACATTAAAATTGCAATGCCACGATGCTAAGCATGGGTCCAACACCCGTTTCAATCTAAAATGCCACATAGAACATAACCTATTGGTAGAATGTATATGACGTTATGATGTCATTTTTGGGCTTATAGGCTTAAAACAATTACGAACATATGCAAAGAATTTAAAACGAGCCCAATTAGGACTTAGATAAGAATCACGAATTTAAGAGTGACTCATTTAGTCGATTAATGCCTCACAATTTTAATGACGATAGATAATTAATTAATTATTGTGAAATTAATTAATTATCAACATAGATATGAACATATGGCAATTAAGGAAAAGTTTGAATATTATGAGAATTTAGTAAAAATTAATCCTTATAATAGAAATGGGGAAACTCATGACCAGTTGATAAAGGAATCTGCAATCTAACAAAATGATCAAATTCTTATAGTTATGCTAAGATTTAATAGCCTAAAATGGGAAATTCTTACACATTTGTAATGGGTGTTTGTATAGATTTATTCAGTAAAGGAAGAGGAACTCAGAATTGATAGGGGAGTCTAATTCACTAATACAGGTAAGTAGGAATCTCGCATACAATACGAATAGTTTAAAATAAAGGTTTTCAATATGTTGCAAGCATGCTAAGCTTTAAATACGATATGCCATGTCATATTACATGTTCATTAAAATAACTAGTGAAACTTAAACGAAAAATTAACCAAAAGAGTCATACCAACCTCTTGACGCATAGGGATGCTCCATGTTAAAGTAATAAATTATAATTGGTCACAATGTTGTTGGGACCTTGTAAACCCTAACATCCCGTTGATAGCGCACAATCGGTACGATTACTCAGGCTTGATTAATAATAAAATGAGTTCATGACTGAGCATAATATGGTTCATGCAATTTATTGGTCATACATATGATTACCTGCTACTTTAAACATTTTACGAGTTACTATTCCTACTTGCTAAGCAAAAGCTCGTACAAGAATATTCAAACTGTAGGTAAACAACTTGTTAGTAACGTCTAATGGATGTGGTGGCAAAGCGACGGACAATCAGAGTGGAGATATGGGAAATGGATACTGCACGCTTAGATTCCCGCTTATGTTTTGATGACTATTTTGATGTCTGTTTTGATGATGATTGTTTCGATGACTATGACTCATGAGCCTTGTATATAACTTTAAAATTTCACTACTATACATCTTTTTTGAAATCGCCGCTATGTTACTAATTAATTAGCTATAAAAAAAAGAGTAAATATATATATATATATAGTTTTAAAATAGAATCGGTAAGTTAACTTTTAAAGGATATAAAAAAAATATTCCACAAAATTTAGTAATTTATTTAGAAGTATGTTTATGAAGTTAAGTAACGGCCACATAAGGAGGGTCGCTACATGGTTTTTGTCAAGTTTTGATGATAAAACATTTTTAGATATTTTTAATCTACAATAAAGAATCATATACTAAACATAAGCAAATATAGCATAATAATTTAGTAAGATAACATAATCATGTAAAAACATATGAATGTGTTTATAAGTCAAAACTTTGAAAATATCACAACCTTACAACGATAATTCCCAACTCAAAATATATTAATAATCGTTTCTTTGGCCATTAGTTTTATTAACATAGGGGAGTCATGCCAAATTCAATCAGGAACACGGATCCCCTCCTGATTAATATATGCCATCCAAGACTTGCATGATCCAGCACATATTAATAATCATTTCTTTGGCCATTAGTTTAATTAACAGAGCTCCTATGGGAGGTTAATAATAAAAATAACATGAGTGTATAACCATTGTTTCAATATTTTATCCATGATTTATAATCACCATCTAGGGGTGTGTAACCATAAAGCATGCTAAAATACCTTATTCTCTTAGAGATCCAACATGGTACATGATGAAGTCCCTTCCTAGGGGGTCAAAACCACCACATGCTACCTATGGACTAAGGATTGAGGCCTTAGGTCCTTTCTTTAAAAACCTTCTCCCACTCAATCTTTTGAAATCATGGTTTTATTTTAAAAACATGCATGAACGATTTTAAATTAGCGGCACTCCCTATTTTATATGACATGTTATCAATATACATAGCAAATCATATTATAATACAGACAAGCAAAGCAATCAAGCAAAATTACAAGCAAAATAGTAATAAATAACCGTAATATTATGGTTCCACCCTAGACAATAAAAAACAAAGATTACAAGAAAATAATCGAAACATATTTTTGATTCTTTATCCTTGAATCCTCAAGTTGTATCCTTCTTCATGTAATGCCCATCTTTAAGTCTTCAATCCCCCATAGATTGAATACTCCATATTTCCAGTCATATCCAAATTTTAATGTTTCTTAGAATTGTCCCAAAATAAAATTAAAACTGCATTGAAGCTGCACCTTCTCTGAAAAAATTTTCAGCTTTCAGCCGACAAACTGATCTGTATGATTGGTCTGTCAGTCATGACCCTTCAGCCCGCAGATCTTTTCAAGTTGGCCTGCCAGTCATGATAGTTCAGCTTGCCGAACTAGAAAGTTTGGCCTGCTGCCAGAGCCACTTGATTTCTGCCCCACGAATGGCCTATCGAACCCGAGAGTCTGGCCTATCAACCCTATGACCATCGGCTGGCAGATTGGAGGGTTCAACATGCCGACTAAGCAGAGATCATCCTTTTCAGAAAATACAGTTTCTAATGCAATTTATCAATTTTATTTTCAACAATTCACAAACATAAAATTAGAGACTCAAGAAATACTTGGGAACGCCATCATCCATCTTCTAGATCCATCTTCTCCAAATAATTAGTTAATTACAAAATTCATACAAATTTAAAATTAAATAATAATTCCTAAATAGAGATGATAGTCTGCCATCTAATTGCATGAAAAACCTAATACACATTCTAACCTTTAAGGAACCATAACTGGTATAAATTAATTAATTAATAAATAATTAAACAATAATTTAATCAACCATAATTAATTAATAAACATTCACCATATAATCCATGACAGCATAAAAATATATAAAACCTAGAGTGCCAACTCTCTAAAAATCAAATTAAAACATAGGAGAGATCTAGATCACATAATTTATTCATATAGCATGATCACAAACTTGCAAATTTATACAAAAACCATGGCTTTGATACCAATTGTTAGAAAAATAGTATGTAGTGGAATTTTTAAAAATTTCATACTGGATTATTTTCTAAAACACAAGTTTGACATGCTATATTCATAAATTAACTAGATCTTGCAAACCTTGGAATGCCGAAGAACTCCCACAATTTGTAAAGAGAAGTAACTTCCAAAAGAGACTCAACCAACTGGTCTTCTTTACTATTCTATATCCATGATCGGAGTGAGTATGGGCTCACGTCGTTCAGCTTTTTCACCAAGTGATTCTACTTCCAACCAGTAGAGAAATACCCAAAGCTATAATTCGTGATTTGTGAATTAGAGCTCTCTAGGGACTTTCAAAGTCTTATTGATAAAGTCTTACTCTATATTTCTCAACTGATCTAAATAATAATGAAACTCACTCCCTTTTATATAGAGGTTGGGCCTAGGAGTCAGTCATTATCAGATCAGGCCTCAAAAATTTGAATCAGACTCAAATTTGGATCAATATCTAATAAAATCTACATGGAAACACGTGATCCTTTTATCGCCTAGTTGACAGGCCGAACTGGCCAATTGGCCTACTGAACCTACTCCATCGACAGTCTGGCAAGCTGAACTTAAAGATCGGCTTGTTGAACCTTGGATAAAGGATCCGTGTGAATCTTTGTTTTCCACATGAGATTCTTAGAATAGAGCCTCAATTTTAATTCAGATAACCTAATAATGAAGTTATCTAATTAAAACAGTCATATCTAGATAATCTCTAGGAAAATAAATATTTCTAATAATTCAACAAGTTTATCTAAAGTAATTCAAAATTAATCCAACTGATACACAGACATGAATTATTTGATCCCGATAATTCAACAACTTTATCTTGAATTAATTTTGTGACAAAATTAATTCAACCGACAAACAAACATGAATTATTTGATTTTACTGAATTTCAGCCAATATGATAAATCTAACATAAGTCACCAATTATTAAAAAAGCATGCTGTGTCGTTACAAGATTTTTGTAAGCTAGCAAAGGGGACCAAATGGACCTATATAGTTCAAGCTCCTGATAATTATGAAACCCAATATCCCAGATATACATTTCATAATTATCAACTCTAATGTTATTCCATTAAAAACTTAGAGCTGCACTCTTCAACTATATAGAATTACAAAACCCGTATAGCTAAGTCTTCATGATATATCATAATGCATCGTATTCCTATAGGTTTATCCATAATCAGCTTAAGGACAAGTTCTGTTTTACCTTCTCGATTATTTTTATCTTACGTTCCATTATCTTACCATTGAAAAGCTTACCATCCAAAGACAATATATCATCTGTTTACACCTAAGCATCTAAATGATTGAGCGCTCTAGTTTTTCAATTATAGGATAATGCATATAAGAGGATATCAACTACTCTTAAAGAGGAGCTATAGATTACATATCTATGAATAATAGGTCTACGCTATCAAGAGTCATGCCTTCAATATACTGTCATGCGTACCACTATAAAATGTGGATGTCACCTTTTGGTACATCAAAAGACATAAGTCAAAAGAACAGGCCCACTATTCATCTCATGATTAAGATACAATACAAATGATTGTCTAAAGTGAATCGATTTGCCAAGACAGAATTATTAATCTAAATCAATTTACTTTATATCCCGATCCAACACATCGTCACCTATGATAATGCGCCAATGTTTCTATTCACGGAGTCTACCTCCAATAGTCAAGACAAACCATCTTCCAATAGGGATATAGACAACATAATAATCTTTACATGAATAAAGCACCGAACTTTATTTCCTCGATTACGGATCTTATGATTTAGATCGTCACATTACGAATCGTGTTTTTCGCATAATCTGTCCATCATATGCCCAATTCTTAAAGGTTTAGAACGACAATCTTAGATTTTTGTTTGCTTAACATACATTCAACAAAAATGAACGTAAAGAGGACAAGATTTGGTATATAAATAATAAATAAATTCTTTATTGATAAAAATGACTCCAAAAACATATTATATTTTTACTCATTTGGGCATACACATCTAACAATGTCCTCTTAGAACATCTATCGGGCTCTAGCTTATTTGGCCTTGGTGTTAGATATCCTGGTGCCTCTATCCTTTTTCAAGTGATACGTGCTCTACCATTCGCCTCGACAGGCCTCCAGGAGGGTTCAAACATTCAATCTTGACAAGTCAAAATTAAAATGAATAAACTTAAGCTAACATGCATGTCTCCTTATCAAATGACATGGCTAAGTGCTTAAAATATGAGTATAAACATTATAAAAATATATTAACAAAAGAATAACATCAAGATTTAACACAACATTCACAATCAAACAAATCCATAAATATTAATGCTGGGTTCCCATCAAAGAAGTTGGAAGGCATCCTAAGACTCAAAAATAACACAAAACCTAATACTAAAATGAAAAATTCAAGCAAAAATTAATAATTTTTTATGGTTTTTTTAGATAAGAAAACAAAGAGCTAACAAAAAATAAATATAAAAATCCTAAATCTTTCCCCTTACACTTAATTCTTACATTGTCGTCAATGTAAGGCTAAGCATAAAAGAAAAGAGACAATCTAAACAAACAAAACATGATAGGCCAAAACAATAAAAACGATGAAAAATAGAGGGAACAAGAGTAAGAAAGATCAAATGGTATACTCTCCATCCGTTAGGTTGTCTCCCATAAAGCGCTTGGTTTAATGTCCCTAACTCAACGTGGAAAAGTGACATCAAATATTGCCTTCCATCCATAGAAGGTGTCATAAAACACCACATACAGGTCTTTATCATAAATTCCCTCAATCTTGGCAAGATTTGAGAAATTTCTGCATGTCGCACCAACTCGACTCATCTTAGAGTATGCATAGGAAGAAAACTCCAATTCTTCCTTAAGATCATAGAGGAAGTAATATGCTAAAAATGGCACCAATGGGAAGTAAGGATCTATTGGTGGTGTATAAGTTACGACCATCGATGACATCAAATCGATAGTCACACATGCTTCCTCCAATAGGTCTTGTGGTTTGACTTCATAAAGGAATTCCTTAATTAGCAACCTTTCCAACTATTCTTCACTCTCCACTTGATTCTCCAAAACTATGCTTGCAAGTTGATCTTCATAGAACTCATGGCTTTGAATGGACATCTCATAACTTAGAAGGTGTAAATCATTCTCAACCATACGAGTATCAAAGCGTTGAGGTAAAACAACATTAAAGGGGTTTTGGTTTTCATCCTGAGGCTTCATTACCTCTAGAGGCTCAAATTCCCATGAAACTCCCATTTTATGAAAATTACTCCCCCAACTAAAGTTGTTTGAGTCATCATCATCCTTAAACCATGCCGTATTTTGCACCAGTTGATTACTACCTTATTCCTCCAACCTATTTATGATGCTATCCAATTGATTGATGTAACTTTAAAAATTTTGAAGGCTTGCGGTCTCTTCTTATTGGACTTGCAATGTGCTATTAGCCAAAGGTTTTACTATGTCTTCAAGAGACCAAATCTCGCGATTAGAAATGAGTCAAAGTCACATGCGTTTACTTTTTCAAATTAACTACATCCACACCGTTCAGCGAGTCAAAGTCAATGATCCAAGGGCTGCTGTAAATCCATTCTATGTACTGCATCACAATGGATTACCCAAATTTTTAATCACTCTCTAGACTAATACGAGAGAAAAAAATGAAAAAAAATCAATAAAAATCAAAATTAGTTAAGGAATAATGGAGTGGTTAATTATAAATTAGTCCAAAAAATTCTCCATCATTTAAATTGCATCCTACATCATTCTCAACTTAAAAATATCTTAATAAAATAATTAAATAATTAAAAAGTAAATAAAAATATAAAAATCTTGTAAATAGTAGATTTTCTTCTACTATAAATACCCCATCCCTTCATGTAATTCACACCATTCTCATTTGGAGAAAATTCTCTTCTTCTCTCTTCTTAGGTTAGTCTTCTTCTAAATTTTAGTTTTAGATTTTTGTAAAATAATTCTGGTTTTTATGTTCTTGAACAATCGCAATTCCATTCATCAGATTCGGCCATGTCTTCAAATATGAAGTAGGCTTCATCCACAGATTGTTAGTAAAAAGAAATGGTGCTATTACCTCTTTCAACCCAACATCTTCTTGTCACACATAAGTTGTCGAGGAACAATTACAGTTGCCATTCTTTTGAGAACCCATGATACGGAAACTAGATGAGCAAATTCTTATATCTCCACCAAGCATTATGGAATGGATTCGAGTCACGTTGGGCAAAATTAGTGAGACCATCGATGTGACATCTCAAAGTATCTTATAATAAATAAACACAAACAAAAATTAAACACTAAAGAAAAAATAGATAAAGCTATCTAAAACAAAAACAAATAATTAAAATTAACAAAAACAAAAACAGAATAACCAATTAATTAAGAAACAATCCCCTAGTGACCGGTGCCAAAATTTGGTAAGTCTTGGGGGACACTAGATTAACCTTACCTAAAATGTCATTGTTATTAAGTGTAATAATGAGTAATGATTGTTCTAGCAGAAGATTAGGTCTAATTAATTAGTTATCAACACTAATCTAAGACACAATAAACTAAAACATGGAACGGGGGTTTTGAAAATAATTAACTAACTAAATTACATAAAACACAAGAAAATAAATAATTACAAAACAATAATAATAAAACCAGTTAAATGATCATTTGTCACTACTAAACAATAATTATATAATTAATTACAAAATTATTTCTAATTAGCTATTAAAACTACTAACCGTAGATAACAACAAACTCTGCTATCCTAATGTTTCCTTAGTTTGTATATTTAATAAGACAAGGGCTCTATTAAACCCCTTTTAATCAAACAACCCAAAACAAGCTCTCTAAATTTAATCTAACTAAAGTATTAAGTTGAGAACGATATGTTCATTAAGGTAACAATCACACAAAATTAGATCATTTAACCTAGGTTATGTTCCACATGCAATTGTACAAAATGTTGGCCATAATCAATGAACCACAATTTACTATTAATGATTAGAATAAAAAACAAGTACAAAGCAAGCATTCCAATCTAGCGATAGATTAAATCACAACTACAAACTATGGATTCTATGACGGTTTATAACTGTTGTAGAAAAATTTCACATTGGTTAAAAAACCGTCGTGAAAACTTCAGTCGTGGTACAACATGTAGTTTTCACAATTTTTTTTACTGACATGTAATAGAAAAAAATGGCACGGGAAGGGGTTGTCGTTAATAATTTTGGACGATTGTTTTTTGAAAAACCGTCGTGTACGATTAGCATTCCACGATGGTTTTCAAAAGACCATCGTGGAAGCCTTATGATTCCACAACGGTTTTTCAAAAAACCATCGTGAAATCCTTAGTATTCCACGACAGTTTCTTGAAAAACCGTCGGGGAATGCTAATTTTTCACAACAGTTTTTCAAAAAATCATTGTCAAAAATTGGTATTCCCCCAACAAAAAATCTCTAAAAATTTTTTATTTCCCATGGGATGACCAATTCTGTGTTATCTATTACAGTAAGGCCCTAATTGTATACAAAAATTGGTGTATATCGAAATTATATGGTATTTACAAGATCATTTGCATTTGAGCTATTTTGAGCAATTGTTTATCTACTATCTCCATCTATCTATCTAAAGAGCACATACGTATTTACAAATTGTATCCACTCTAATCTAACTTCATGTATATCCGTATGTATATAAAAATCTTTTTTTCCTAATACTTGTATACCACTTGTAATTATAGTCCGCATGAAACGTAGAATAAAAAAAACACATTCTACGTTTCTTTGTTGTCTTGGACACTTACGTTTGGAATATAGCATTCCGTTCGGTTGGTTTGTGACACCGCTTCCTGCTTAAAGCTTTCAATCGTTAAGTGCTCTAACAATGTGTCATGTTTAAATAAATTAATAGATGATGCAATTATGTGGGACTAAAAATAGTTAATTTTATAAGAGAACATTAATACTTACAATCTCGTGACTGATATAAAATCCTCACTAGTGGGTGTCTGAGGGAGTCAAACCAATATATTTGGTCCTCCCATGGCGAAATAAGTCCAAACATCTAATGTTCTCCAACATTGTATGGTAGGAAGAATAATTTCCCCCTTGGTACTTAAGCTAATAGGTGGAGGAGTGATGTGGCGACCTCTCTATGATCACTTTGTAGGCCTTTTGTAGCACTTGAAATAATGGCCAGAGATATGAAGCTAAAATTTTGTGCCAAGCCTTGAAGTTCACAATATTCCATTAAAAAACTACAATAAAAAGCAATATAGTCAATTATTTGAAAGCACCTTACAACTCTACCTATATTTTAAAAAATTTGAAATAAGGATGGAGTTATTACTCGAGGTATACCAAGATATAGTTCGCCCTGATTTTATTAAAGTTGATGAAGTAGTAAACGTCTTCATACGGCAATTCATTGCCAATGACATTTTTCGGTATCAGGCATTGAATTGTCGACCCATCGTGCATGAAAGAATATGCGTATAGAGCCAACTGCATAAATTCTTAAGGTACTAAAGCAAAGTTAAATGCAAGTAGTTGCTTATTAGCAACGGTTTGTTATTGTTCTTGTTCTACCTTAAGTTGTGATTCTATTGCTTTTGTAGAGCTTTTCTTTTTTTGGCATTTCTTTTCGCTTAGATCTTGTGGAACATGGCTAGGCGCTCAACTCAACTTCGTCAATGCAATGACTTCAACTAACCTCTTCGACCATGCGATGAAGCTTCCGACTGCTTCACCCATAGTTGTTGCTTCAAGTGTTGGAATAGGCAATTCAGCTATTCTAACTCTGATAGTAGTGATGCTAACACGCATGTTCTCTTCCCATAATAGTCATCCATGAACTATATCAGTTGGAAGACTCTCCATCCATACCTTCCTAAGAGCAACAAGTGCACACCCACCATTAATTCTATCCTTAACAAAGAGCCTGCATTGTTCGGGCTCTTGATGAGGAGTTGACAATTGGACTTCTAGAGCTTTTAGAGCTTCTGCTACATTATTGGGAGGGCTACAACTAGCTTTAAAGCTGTTGTGTTATGAGATGCTATCATCCGTTGACTTGGCGCGTCCTTGGGAAATGAGCTCGGTCACAATACCCAGCCGTTCTACAATCTCCATTTGCATCTTTGACATTTGGGAATTCAATTTTGAAGTACCTGAATGGAGGTTGAAGTATTGAGACTGCTTCATATACTTCGATTGACCGCGAACACATCTTGAATGTTTTGGTTTTTCTAGTGCCCTTGACAAAATGTCATCATTACCGACTGATTGGAAGCTCCCTTGACTTTGTTGCTTTGTGTATTCATCCTATAAAACAACAACACAACCATGTTATTTAAGCAATCCTTTATCTGCTATTAAATTACAAATTAATTGTTCATGTTCAATAAACTTACAATCAAGTTCCCAATTTCTACTACTTTTGGATTTTTAAATTGGCCATCGAGACCTTGATGTGATTTTACCCACAACTCCTCCCATGTTGGTAGCATGCCCGTCTTAGAAAACTGTGTTACGCTATGTTAGTAACATAATAATAATAGAATAATTGATACATGTAATATGAGTAAAATATTAATGTAACAAGGATTGTGCGAGCTCTCTATATCCAACTCAGCCAATCATAGAGCAGTATTCATTTCTTGCACTTATTTTTCTTACGATTGATGATAGCAATTGGAATTCGATGGAACGTCGATACCTCACAAAAGCTTCCCAATCATCATTGTTTATGGAGGGGTAGTAGTGTACTACCGTAGGAGGCCGTTTATATATATTTTCATCCTCCTTCATAATGGAAAGGCATGGCTGTATGAAGGTCACGTAGAGGTCAGATTTAAACCCCTTTGCTAATTTGGCACAAACCTTCAAAGAACTTTTCCTATACCAATCCTCGACTATGAAAGCTTTGTATATATCTCTCCAAATCACACCTTTTACTTTATCCAAATCCTTAGACCTCCAATCTTTTGTCCATATCAGAAAGTGCTCTCGACCAAGGTCACTAATCCAACTGCTTAATTCATGGCCAGGTGCGCCTTCTGGTTGGCCTTTTGAATTAAAAGTCACTTCAATTCTTAAACCTTTCTTTCTCATCCGATGAATTTTTTTCATTAATGTAGCCCTTCGCTCAAAGTCTACTTTCGGATCAAATTTGGTTCGCTTTCGTGGCTTACTGTGTTGGTTTCCCTTACTATATTGTGATGAAGATGGAGTGCAATCTTCGAACTCATCCTCATACTGGTCACTATCGATCTCGCAAGACATTGTACCTATGCAACGTAAGCGAAAACTAACACATACATAGTATAATTAAATCACAAATTAAACATATTCACATCTTCACATATTCCACTTCATAGATTTTCAATTACATATATAATTTCACAAATTGCTCACATTCACATAATTTCACATATTACACATATTTACATAACCTCACATATTACATATATTCACAAATTTACAATTTCAATTACACAATTTCACATATTACACATATTCACATATTCACATAATTGCACAAATTCACATCTTCACATATTCACAAGTTTACAATTTCAAGTTCCCAATTTCATATATTGACATAATTTCACGTATTCAAATCTTGACATATTCACAAGTTTACAATTTCAACTACACATTTTCACATATTCATATGATTTCACATATTACACATATTCACAAATTCACAATTTCAATTACATATATAATTTCACAAATTACACATATGCACATAATTTCACATATTACACATATTTACATAACCTCATATATTACACATATTCACAAATTTACAATTTCAATTACACAATTTCACAGATTACACATATTCATAAATTTACAATTTCAAAAACATAATTTCACATATTACACATGTGAGGGACTAGGGCCGACAGGGGGGCCGTGGGTGGGGGTGAGGGGCAAGGGTGGTGGGTGGGGACAAGAAAGGGTGGTGGGTGGGTGGGGGCGAGGGGCAGGTGGGGGGGGGGGGGCTAGGGCTAGGGCGAGGGGCGAGGGGGGAGGGGAGTGGGGGGTGGGTAGGGGCAAGGGGCGGTTAGGGGGGCTGGGGCTAGG
>CAMOHE010028447.1:12651-48644 GCA_946598075.1 Artocarpus hirsutus | reverse complement strand
ACTAATAATTCCATTTTAAAATAAATGAGCTCCAACAACTAGAATTGGATGCAATCTATGGTTTCCACATTGAACACAAGAACTACGTATTTTATCACCATTGGCCTGAATTTTGACAAAATCCAAGAACTCTTCCACACCATTCATGTAATACCCACCGATTTCCATGTAATAGTATATGCCAAAGTGTAATGACGTTAAGAAATTTCTTAAAGGATATGAGTTATGATATATGATATTAATGGTACTAACCATTTTATTTTAAAGTGTTATGGCAGGTGACGGTCACGTGAAATCGATATGCTCAAAGTGTTCATGTTATTTATGTTGAATGTTTAATTATAATTTTTGTGATAATTAATAAATTGATGAATTCTAGTATGTTAAGGCAGATCGGCAGGCCAAACCACTTAGTTTGGCAGGCCGAAATGACCCTCACAGAACGGCAGACCGATGAATATAATCAGCAGGCCGGACCTTATGCATTCAGCAGGCCGAAGTGGGATATCGACAGGCCGAAGACTATTGACGGGCAATCAGCAGAATCACCCAAATTTGTGACAATGATGATTGGATGTGATTAGATAATGATTGTTGATTGATTGGCACATTTTTGGCTTAATTTCCTCATTTTAGGAAATGAAGCATTTGACTTTTGATTGATTAGGATTAATTGATATGGTTTCCTCTTTTAAAATTTTCAAAATATGGAAACTTGAACCATTCTTGGAAACTCTAACTTTTTACCCTCAATTCCCTCCATTCCCACACAAATTTATCCTCAATTTAATAGGAAAAATTCTAGTATTATAGAGAGTGTTGACCTCTCATGGCACTCTTTTCATTCACATGAAAAAAAAAAAAAATTCTCTACATATGTCTCTCTCACGTTCTCCCTCTCTCTTCCTCTTTGTCTCTTCATCACGTTTATCTTCTTCTCCCTCTCAATTCCCCTGCTATCATTTGTATGATATATTGAAATTTTGTTGGGGTAAATTCGAAGGAAGTTTGAGAAGAATCTGTTTTAAGGGATGAACTCAATTTTGGTATTTTTGAAACGTATTTTCCTCATGTAATTCGAGTACCATATCTTTCTCTACATATTTCGTTTTGCCCTGAATTTTTAATATGTTATTCATGTATGTGTTATGTGTTAACCCTCAAAATTTTATCTCAATTGGATTTTTTTACGTTGAGATATGAATTTTCTTCTCTCTGCCACTCACTGCTGATTTATGCTAAACAGTAACGTTGTATTGTCTCTATGTTCCAACCCTTATATCTTTGCCTACAAATTTCTATTTGCTTTGAAATTTTACTATGATTTTCATGAATATGCTATGTGATGTTGCTCCAAATTTTGTGTCATTTGGTGTTATGTAGGCTGAGATATTAAATGTTCACACTCTGCACCTCATAATAAATTGTCGCTGATTGGTTATGTTACACAAAAACATGCTTTTTGTTCATATTGCAAATGAATGTTGTTGGGCACAAAATTTGGCAAATATGTTCTTGAATATGTTAAGTTATGAACTGAAAATTTTGGTGATGATTTAATAAATAGTTTATGTGATATGGAATTTTCATTCAGACTAGGTTTTTAGAACTATTTTATAAATGAATTGAGGGATTGTAATTGTGTGAAGTTTTTGAATGACTTAATAATTTTATTTGGTGATGAGAATTATTGTGCTACTGTAATTGTATGTTAATATGATGTCATGTGAATTTTGAGGTCTGAATATATTTATTTTAATTGTTTAAGAATATTTATCGCATGTAACTCACTGCTTAATATGATAGAAGATATTTTGTTCCTGTTGTCCCATGCACATTTTTAAATAGTATGGAATTTATTTAAAGGTGATTTTTGGATATGTTAAAGTTTTTGATGTCTAATGCATGTAGGATTTTTATGGAATTATTTTGAGATGTTAATAATTTATTTTATGGATGTAAGTTTAGATTGCTCACTGTGTTATTGCTGCTGGCAGATTTTGTATAGAATGATATGTGATTTATTTAAATCATTAAATGAAATTTTTATGACTAAAGAAAAATCATGGTAAATATGTATGTGTTATCTTTATTCCTACCAAATTTGGTACCCAAATTGTATGTGAATGTAAAGTTATTAAATTTTAAATTCATGGAGGTCAGAAATATAATTGAGTTGAAAGTATTATTTTAATGTTTTATGGTTAATGAAAAATATAGTATGAATTGTCATGTTTCAAGAGATGAATGTATGTATGATGCTTTATGAAATGGATGATATGTTGTGGCAGTTAATTCATTGAAAATAAATGTTAATTGCCATTTTTTTGAATGTATGACATGAACACAATGAGTAGTGAGCACATTGAGATCGTGATGTCGTCATCTACAAGTTAAGGTTAAGTAAGCTTAAGGTTAAGTAAGCTTATTGAGGTAAGTACATTCTCACCTGCAACATGATAAGTTTATGAAAAGTTTGAAATATATGTTCATGTTGGTTTTATGATGATTTCTCATGATGATTTTATATGAAGTATTATTATGAAGTATTATTATGAAGTTTTAAGGCATGAAAGTTTATGCATGATTTGGTGATAATGTTTTTCAAAGCATGAAAGTATAAATATGTATATATGTATCACCGAAATAAGTGTTGCACACCAATGACATGTTATGTTATGTTATGATAAGTTATAATGTCATGTTTGGTTTGGGATTAGCTACCCCTCTTCTCTCATGACGGCGCGCCTATGATGATGATGTTATGATGCAACACTTGGGCCCTTAAGATAAAATGAATAATGTTTTAAAATGGATAATGTAAAGAAAGATATGTTTCTTATAAAAATGTGCCTAGTGCACTATTATGATGATGATGATGTTCATAAAATGTTTTAAGTTGTGAGATTTACAAATGTACTTACTAAGCATTAGCTTAATCAAGTTTTACATCATGTTGCAGATAAGGGTAAGAGACTTATGGATTAGGTGAAGGACACTAACGGCATGTGTGAGTTAAGAAAGATGAATTGCAAATGGAAGAACGCCAAAGAAAGAGATTTTAATGAAATAAACCATGATTTACAATTCTCAGTATGTTTATTATTTTTGAATTTTAAGGATTTGAATTATGTTTTATAATTTTGAGTCTGTTTATTTGATGGACTTTTAAGATTTGAACTATGACACTTTAACTTTATTTTATAAATTTTCTTCCACATTTGAAATTTTAAAACTTGTTTTTGAAACAAAATTTTTATAACAGTTCGGCCTGCCGACTATTACTAGTCGGACTGCCAAAGAGTTTAATCGGCCTGCCGTGCCATGTACTTATTGATTTTAAAACCCCATTTTACAAAGCCTCGGGCGGCCTGTCGATGGATGACCTTCAGCTTGCCGGTCGAGTTCGGCATGCCAAAGTCACAAGTTCGGCATGTCGAATTGTGTAAGACATTTTGACCATGTGTTTTTATGAAATTATTATTCGGTGAGATAAACTATTTAAAGAATGTTTATAAATGAGTAATATATTGATGTATATTTATATATATATAAAAAAAAATTCATGGATCCTAGATTATGTTTTCAAATTACCTTTTCATTAAATAGTTTATCTTATAAATAAAAGCATTACGAAATGAATATAACGACATCTGTGACGTCCGTAAAGGGGGGCGTTACAATTCACATATTTTCTAGACAATCGAAAATTCCACATTTATTTCCTATCCATTTCGCAAGTCCTAAACTGAAATAATAAATAGCACTTCAATTAAAAATAATTTTACTAATTACACATACCCATCATGTTCTAATCATAAGACAAATTAATCATATCCGTCATAAAACAAATTGTACATATCCATCTTAAAACAAATTAATCATATCCATCCACAATGCAATAAATACAAATCAATAAACAACAAAATTAACACCAAGTTATCAATTTTTAATAAAAACTTACAAGTAGGAAGGAGATTAAGGAGGATAGAGGAAGAGACGGATGGCAGCAGTAATTTTGGAGGGCTTTGGCTATGTATTTGAGAGCTGAGTTTGTAATTTGTGTCTTATCGTCGAGGTAGAAAAAGGGCTTTTGAGTCATCTACCACGACAATTCTCTCCAAAAACCATCGTGGCATGCTCTTGTCTACCACAACGATTTTTTAAAAGCCCGCCGTGGTATACCTGGCATACCACAATGGTTTTTGGAGAAACTGTTGTGGTACACGGCCCACCCTACCACGACGTTTTCATCTTCTTAGGTGTAACTCCTTGCGTTTTTTCCCTTATCATGAAGTTTTTGAAAGAACGTCGTTAAATGAGCGTATAATTTCAAATTTGTCATATTCCAAACATAACTTGTATAACGATTGAAGTCAAATAGGTAGTTAAACTATTTTGAAAAACTTTATGAGGAAAAGCAAACTTGCAAAAAACTTAAATTTTGCAATCATACATTGCCTAATTACTACACCAACATTGCAAACGTGAATGAAAACAGATAAATATTCAAATCATTCAACATGCCATATTTCCTGAGGTTAAATATCGAAAACTCTTGTCTAATTTCATTATGAAGCCTATCATCGTTAGAATAATAATTACTTTTAGCAAGTTAAAATATTAAACTGTCATAAGTTTCAGAAATTTCTCAAGCAAAAATATAGTCGTGTAGTGGCATCCAACACCCTTGCCACTATCACCTCTGCAGCCGAACAGCCAGTCAATCAGCTATGTTAAAGAAAAAAATTTTTTTTTTGGCATAGAGCACGATCAAACATAGATGTAAATTTGATCATTAAATACAACGATGCTCTCACAAAACATTATGTTACCGATCGTGCAGGTCATATTATGAAGTTTTCCATTTATACTTATTTTTACTTCTTATGGGCCCTGCGTATGCAACGATTTTGCATGACCAATGGGGCCGAGCTACCATTGAACGGACACTGTCCAAGGCCATTGCAATAGCTTCAGTTCTTATTTTATATCTTCCTTCAGACCGGAGGCTGGTAAGATATTTAGATTACTTTTCACCTTTATTAGCTTGATGTTTGCTAAGTGTGAACATGTATAAATTAATCATGACATATACAGATATTTGCATTTCATATAACAAAAGAAAAACTGTATCAATCATGATATGGTATAAATTTTCATATGCAACACAAATAAGTCATAGACATATGCAATCATCGTTGAAAACAAAGTTCTATCTTGGATTCTAAGATCAGGGATTCCACCAATTCCTTGCCTGTATTACATTTAGAGTTATTTGTTTGTTGCAAATTGCAAGTTTCATAATATCATATAAACAAGTAATATAATGATGAATTGAATATCATTCTTATGGAGATTGTGTTTAGTTTTGATTAATTAATGAAATTGTATTAAGTCAAATTATTTGAATAATCGATTGAAAAATAAAACAAAACTAATAAAATTAAAACTAAATAAACAAAACTAGCGAAAATAATGACAACAAAGCCTTAGGATCCAATTGCACTGGCTAACTTTATTTGAATCAAATTTGCTCTCTAGTAGATTAGTTTCAATTAAGGGAATTGTTAGAATAATGCATGAAATTACCTAACTCGCCTCTTCCAATAAAGTAGTAGGCACATTCATGTTAAGTAAACCCCCTTATATTCCTATGAGGAACTAATTAACACAAATTCAATAAGCTAAAGCATTCACAATGACAACACATATGTTAAGGATATATTTCAATTTATTGATCAAGACCCAAACTCTTCAATTTATTCAAGCCAACAATATATCCTAATGATTGGCTAAGTCACTAAGAGCATTAAACGCATAATAGAATAGACAATTTCTAATAATCAACACCAATCCAAGAGAGTAAAACTAAAGCAAAACACATTAATGGGATCTATAAGAACCATAGAACACAAAATTAATGCATAAATAATAAAAATAAAAATAAAAATAAAAATAAACAACACTAATGTTCAAGACTTCTTAGAATGTACAAAAATTTAGAAAACAAAAATGGGAAAGAGATTACTAAAATAGAGCTGTCAGACTCCAAATTCCCTCTTCTCCAATCTTCTTCTTCCTCCTCTTTATAGTTCCAAAAATTCCCTTCAATTGTGTCTCAAAAGAAAAATAAAATCCTAAACCTAAAACTAAATATAAATCCCAAAATTAAACTAAATATTTATTTTTATTTACTTTTTTCTTTTTTTCTCATTTTCTTACTTGGGAATCAGCTCCCAAATCCCCAAAAATGGTTTTTCCTCTATGAAAGTAGACGTAGGCATATTCATCGAACCACTATAAATAGCATTTGCATTTCTTTTCCCCACTCTTTTACTTAAATGCAATTTAATTTTATCTAGTTATTTGAATATCTTAATTTGTGTGTTTATTGCTTGAGCATATTTCATCTAGAATTTTCCAACAATTGTAAAAGTTTTAAACAATCCAATTCACCCCCTCTTGGGTAGCTATTCTTGAGCTAACAGCTATCATTTGGGGCCATATGTGAGTGTTTTACACACAAAATAGCTGGTGAATAAGCTCCAAAAGGAGAAACTAATTAGCCTATTATAATAATACTTTAGAGTTAAGTAATGTAAGGTATGTATGTGGTACTTTAAAAGAAATTAAGCAAGTAGGTGAGCTCACTTCAGCCCATCTTCTCTCAAGTCTGACCATCCACTAAAGGAAAACTCTATTTCTAGCTAAGGTTCAAGAAGATAAGCCTATCTTCAAGTGTCTTGGTTAAGGTTTGACCAAAACTAGTCAAGGTAAGCTTGATTTTGTGGTTTTGAGTTTCAATCTTTGAAGATATAGGATAAACCTACAATCTAATTCTTTTGGACAATTCTATGGGCTATTTTAAGTACTTAGAAAGACCATAAGCCTCGGTTTCATCCTTTTGAAGTGGAAGAAGTGAGATTGGAGGTGAAGAGTCTAGGTTGCTTTACTAAGGTGAGAATTTGTGAACTATTTTTAGGTTTCTTTCTTTGGTTAACAAAATCAAGGTAAGCTTGATGTTGTGGTTTTGAGTTTCAATCTTTCAAGATATAGGATAAAACTACAATCTGATTCTTTTGGACAATTCTAGGGTTTATTTTAAGTACTTAAAAAGACCATAAGCCTTGGTTTCATCCTTTTGAAGTGGAAAAAGTAAGATTGGAGGTGAAGAGTTCAAGTTGCTTTACTAAGGTGAGAATTTGTGAACTATTTTTAGTTTTCTTTCTTTGGTTATATAAACAAATTTTGGGATATGATATGAGCATAATTTTAATGCTATTCAAGGTTAGGAGTCATGGAAAAATGATCTAATATAAAAAGATTTGGATGTTGGAATGAAAAGTTTTGGAACTGTGCAAATTTTAGAGAATTTGGGGTTGATTTGCAGTCTTGTGAATGCCCTAAACTTTTGTTTTTGTTTGCAGGTTGTTTTGATGAATTTTAAACATTGGGGAGTGTTAAAAAATTAAGGGGAAATGCTGCCCAAATTGTTAGAAAAAGTTTTGATCCATTTAGAAACCAAAAGTCCACTTTTGCCCTCAAAATTGACTAGTTTTGCTATGCTACCAATGTTCATATTTTTTAATACTTTAATGGAATTTTGGGATTAAGTTTGATTCTTTATCCTCTACATTGCATGAATTTATCAGTTCTACTAAAATTGCTATTCTTATTAATATTTTTATAAGCTAAGTTCTTTTCTTTGATTATAAAATACAAGGAAGTGTTAAGGGTTTCAAAAGTAGAATATTTAGTTTTAGTTTTCACCACCTTTCATCTTATATAATATAGTTGCAACTATAAGGTTATAAATGACATGTTTATGGGAACTTAGTCTTTCTTTTGTTTAAGGTTGAATTTAGATTTGAAATGAGCTCCTTAACACTTAAGTAACTAGTATATGTTTATGTTAGACGTGTATGCCCTAAGGAGTAAAAATATAATATGGTTTTGGAGACATTTTTATTAATAAAGAATTTATTTATCATTTATATACCAAATCTTGTTCTCTTTATGTTCATATTTGTTGAATGTATGTTAAGTATACAAAAGTCTAAAACTGTCGATTAAATCTTTAAGAATTGTGCATATGATGGACAGATTATGCGAAAGACACGATTTTTAAGGTGACAGTCAAAATCATAAGATCTGTAATCGAGGGAATAAAGTTGGGCACTTTATTCATACAAAGATTGTTATGTTGTCTATATCCCTATTGGGAGATGATTCGTCTTGACCATCGGAGGCGGACTCCGTAAATAGAAACATTGGCACATTGTTATAGGTGACGATGTGTTGGATCGGGACATTAAGTGAATTAATTTGGATTAATAATTCTATCTCGGCAAATCGATACACTTTAGACAATCATTTGTATTGTATCTTAATCCTGAGATGAATAGTGGGTTCGTTGTCTTGACTTATGACTTTTGATGTACCAAAGGGTGACATCTACATTTTATAGTGGTACGCATGCTGGTGCATTAGAGGCATGACTCTTGATAGCGTAGACTATTTAGATACATAGGTGTAACCGATTAGTACACCGTCTTTGGATGGTAAGATAATGGAATGTAAGTAAATATAATCGGGAAGGTAAGATGAAACTTATCCTTAAGCCGATTATGAATAATCCAATGGGGATACGATATATTATGAAATGTCATAGAGACTTAGCAATACGGGCTTTGTAATTTTATATAGTTCGAGAGTGCAGCTCTAAGCTTTTAGTGGAGTAGCATTAGAGTTGATAATTATGAAATGTATATCTGGGATACTAGGTTTCATAATTATCGGGAGCTTAAACTATGTAGGTCCATTTGGTCCCTTTTGCCAACTCACAAAAATCCTGTAACGATACGGCGTGCTTTTCCAATAATTAGTGACTTATGTTAGATTTATCTGATTGGTTGAAATTGGATAAAATCGAATAATTCATGTTTGTTTATCGATTGAATTTATTTTTGATAAAATTAATTCAAGATAAACTTGTTGAATTATCAGGATTAGATAATTCATGTCTATTTATCGATTGGATAATTTTAAATTAATTCAAGATAAACTTGTTAAATTATTAGGAATATTTATTTTCCTAAAGATTATCTAGATATGACTGTTTTACTCAAATAACTTCTCTATTGGTTTATAATGATATATAAATTCCTATTTTTAGAAGGATTGGACACGAGATCTGAAAAGGAAAACCCTAACAATCATTTACATTATTCCATAATATGAGGTAGGTAGAATTTCACATGCATCACTATAATAAATGTTGTGCATGTTTTTATGTATGGTTATGACTTTATGGAGCATAAGTAACATGAACATGTTTTGATTTTGAGCATTATACAAGCATGCATTATATATTAAAGACATGGTACCCAAAATATTAATTTAAAAGTTGAAACATATAGGAAGAAGTTTTATGAGGTTTTATAGGCTACTTGTGATGAGATGGTATATTTGAATGAGTTAGTCTCGAGGAAGGTTGCTTCATTGTATTGTCTCGATGGAGGCTTACAGTTTTGATATGTTGTCTTAATGGTGACCTATGGACCTTATTATTATCTCAATGGAGATTGTCTCGATGGGAACGTGTGGTGTGGTAAGCCACATGACAGTATTTATGGTCCAAAGGAATTGATGGAAGGAAACCTACTCGTTATAGGAAGCCTTAAAGAAAAATCGTACGCATGTTATGTTTTATGCAAAACAGGTACAATGTAAGTTTCCAAAGAAAAGAAAAGTAAGACTTATATGGGATCACTCATGGCATAGTCATTGATGTTACACATTAGTTCTACTTAGTGGGCATAAGCTTACTTAGTTATGGTGATGTAGATAAGGACAATTCTTGGCGTCAGCAATAGGATACATAGTTGGCTAGCACTCTCCTTTGAACCTATGGACTTGTGTATATGGACAAAGTTAGCCTGTTTTGGGACTTTTCACTGCTGCTTTCTTTTGAATGCCTTTAGAGGCTGTAGTTATGACATGACTGGTTTTATTTTGAGATTTGTATTATACTGTGAATATAATATCAGCTAGTTTAAGTTTGTAAAGTAAAGTTATACTCTAGTTATATAAATAATTTTAAAAGTTCAAATTTTCTCACATTTTTATATTAACCTTATGTACTTAACATTATAATTGTAAATAATTAAGAGTAATAGCACTTACTATCAATATGTTATGTATTTTAAACTTATATTAGGTGGGTGTTAGACATTCAATATAAATAAATATAAAAATGACAGTATTTGATATATGAATAATAAATAAAGTCTTAATTGATAAAATGCCTCCAAAAACATGTTACAACATTTTACTCCTTAGTGTACTATGTTTAATATAAATTTATGCAAGAATTGAGTAGCATAACGATATTAATTATAATTATTAAAAAAATAGAAATATAATTTATTCCATGAAAATATAAACATTACACAACAGATATAGAGTTAAAACCATACTGGAGTACTATACATACAAGATTATCTCTCTACCTCACCAGACTCTATAGATTAATTTAGGTATTGTTTAATTATTTTTAGTGAGGTCGAAGGAGTACCCTAATGGTATCTCCTCCCAAAAGAGGGTACTACTAAGCTAGAAGCTTGGCAGTTGAAAAACAAAGAAAAGAAAGTAAGGGAGGCCAAAAATGGCCGTGAGGTTAATAAAGGGGGAATTTATATTATAGTGAAAACTACTATTTATCATTTTTTAATTATATTTTTATTATATTTTATTTAGTTATTTATTTTTTCAATGCCAAATGAATTAGCATTCAAAGCTGATTATAAAAAAATTTTCCTTTCTTATTCGCATTATACGCGTTCCTCACTATGCAAAATTTACTAAATAATCAAGCACGGCACCAGTACGGGACGGACTCATGAGAGCCCTTGGATGTGCTAACTTCAACTGAAGGAATAGCACAAATTGAAGTCTTTGTGGAGAGAAGTAAACGCGCTCCTTAGACCCTTGGGTCGGTCAACATATGCTGATCAAACAGCAATTGTAGCACATACACATGGAAAAGACCGCACATGATCCGAGGTTCTATTAGAGATTCTCTTGACATGCATGCCCCTAACATGCAGCAAGGCAGTGGACGGTTAGGATCAATTCGGCGGTGCGATCCAATGGCCTAGAACCAGCCATGTGGCACACTTTTTGAATTTTAATTTCTTTTCAATTTTTTATGCATTTGAGGTCCGTTTTTGTGTTGTTTTTCTCCCTTTTTCCGCTCGATTTTAAATTTAAAATTAACAAACATACAAAAATTAATTATTTTGCACACAAAATATTTACAATAATTTTAAAAATATTTATTTTACAATAAAACATGTAAAAATAATTACAAACTTTTAAAATTCTAGCCTCTTTCAGTTTGACACATATATGACATTTAAGACTTGGAAAAATTTTAGAAATTGCTAAAATTATTATAAAACATATTTATTGTAACACCCGCCATTTTTTTCATGAAATTATTAATGTTAGATATTTAATGACGTTAAGTATTTTCTTTATGAAATAATATTATTGACCATTTATTTTGAGAATTATAACAGGCGACGGTTACGTGGAATTGATGTGCTCGGAATGTTCATGTCATTTATAATGTCTACACGCACTATTGTTAGAAGATTACTTTTGTTTGTTTAATATAACTATGATATTAATATACAAATATGTGTGTGTGGTAAAGTTGCCGTGCATGGTGAGTTATATTAGTTTAATTGTTCGTTTATATTAATTAAGTTTTGTTTTTACATATTCACCGCAAGTAATTGTTTTAATAAGTTAGTAGATATTGTCTAATGTGGCACCACTATTTATGTTAAATGTTGGAAAGGTTGACGTATTGGCATATCTTGTCTATTTCCTTATTCATGTGAGGGAGAATTTGACTTTTTATGATAATTGGAATTTTTATGATAAGGGTTTCCTATTTTGACTATATAAAATTTGGTAAGTTGAACAAATCATTGACTTTCCCTTATTCCTCTCCATCATAAATAAGTAAACCCACCCCCCACCCCCACCACCACCACCACCCTCTTTTTTTTTTTTTTTATGAGAAAATCTACTTCAAATAGAGAAGGTAATTTCTTTTCATACCTTCCCATTCTTTACGTATATTGCTTTTTCTCCAAAACTCTCTTCATCCCTTCCTTCTCTCACATTCTTTTCTTCTTCTTCCTTATTTTGTTGCAAAGATTTGAGTGAAATATTGAGTCTTAGGCGAATTCAAGAAAAATTAGAGAAGGATCATTTTGAGGTAAGAATTCATTCTAGGTTTATTTATGTGATTGTATTTTCTCCTTTATTCCATCTCCCGTAACTTTGTCTACAAATTTCCTTTTTCTATGAAATTTTAATATGATGTTTATGTATGTGTTAGATAATGCTCCTTAAAGTTTCACATTATTTGGAATTTTCTAAGCTAAGATATTGAATTTTCATTCTCTACCATTGAAGAACAAATTATTGCTGATCAGTAAAATCTTACATAAACACAGTCTATGCTCAAGGGGCAAACAAATTGTGCTTTGTATGAAATTTTGGAGAAATATTCATGTATATGTTAGGTTATAATTTGAAAAGTTTCATAGCTTTTCTATTTATGAGTTATTGAAATCTATTTAAGTTAGGGTTTTATTGCTGTCAGACTTGTAAATTCTAGACTTCTTGTTTGTGTGACTTTTTAGTATAGGCTAACGAATTTATTTGACAATGAAACCTTTTGTGGTATTATATTTATATGTTTACAGATTGTCATAAAAATTTTAGGGTCAAAGTAGTTTTATTATATTTATTTTAGAATGATGAACTTATGGTGTTCACTGCCTTATGTGTTTAACATTAATTTTATCTTTGAGTTCTAATGCATGTTTTGAATTGTTCTGAATTTATTAGAAGCTAAATTTTGGATATGTTGTAGTTTTATGTGTCTAGTATATGTAGTATTTTTATTAAATTATTTTATGATATAGACAATTTGTTTCATAGACTTGAATTAGGGCTGCTTACTATTCTGTCTTTGCTGGCAAATTTCATGTTGTGAAATGTGTGACTTATTTTAATTATCAAATGAATTTTTATAGCTAAAGAAAAATCTGAACATTATATACATATATATATATATATATATCTGTGTGTGTGTGTGTTAACGTTATTCTTGCAAATTTTCATGTTCTAATCGCATGTGAATTGAAAGATAAAAGGTTATGAATCCTCAAAGGTCAGACAGTTTTTATGATTAGCAGATTTATTTGAATGTTTTAAAAATTAGAAAAAGGTGTTTTGGATTAATATTTTCTAAAGAAGTAAATTTGAATGATAATTATATCTGGTAGTTATGTTATTGAATAATTTTTATACTTTATTCATGCTTATGAGTTGAGATTAATTTCTTTAAGTGATTAAAGGTCAAGTTTTCTATCTTTATATTTCTTGACTTTAAACGCATGTTTGTAACTCAAAGATGTTTTGTTTTGTTAAGAATGAAATATGATGATGTAATATGATATTAAACAATATCATAAAGAGTGATATTAATTTTATGTATTATATGAATGATACATGAACGCTCTAAAAGGCGAGCACACCGAGAACCACGGTAACGTCACCCAAGTTAAGGTTTAGTAAGCAAACAAGACAAGCAAGTATATTCTCACCTGCAATATGATGAAATCTATGAAAAGTGTTGAAGCATCTTTTATGATAGTTTCTATGATGTTTTTACATAATGTTTTATCATGAAAGCTATTCTTTCTGGATGCTACAAGAATATTTAATGCATGTTTTGATGATGAGGTATATCAAAATTTAAAAGTATATATGTATATATGTATCACCTAATTAAGTGTTGCACACCCAATGTTATGTTTATGTTTATGATGTTGTCCAAAAGTTGGACTTGTTATGTTTGGTTTAGGATTAACTACCCCTCTCCTATAACACCCCCCAATTTTTGTGTAACGGATTATGTCATTTCAGTAACGATGTTAAGTAATCATTTTATGATATGTGTTATGATTTATGGTGCTAACCCTTTTATTTAAGTGTTATGACAGGTAACGGTCACGTGGAATTGATGTGCTCAAGTGTTCATGTTATTAATGTTATATGTTTAATCATAATTTTGTGATAATTCAATGTTTTGATAAATTTTGGTATGTTAGGGCAGATCGACAGGCCAGACTATTTAGTTTGACAGGCCGAAATAACCTCTTTCGGAATGGCAGGCCGATGGTATATCATTGGCAGGCCGGACTTCAGGAATTGGCAGGCTGAAGTGGGACATCGGTAAGCCGATGACAGCTGACAAGCAGTTAGTAGAAATTTCACAAAATTTATGACAAGGTTGATTATGTGATTGGATAATGATTTTTGATTGATTGGCATATTTATGGATTAATTTCCTCATTTTAGGAAATTAAATATTTGACTTTTGATTGATTGGATTTAATTGATAAGGTTTCCTATTTTACAAAGGCAAAATATGGTAATTGTGACAAAATTGTCAACTATCCCTCAATCTTCTCCATTTTCCCACGAATCTTACTTTGATTTTAATTAGAAAATTCTGATTAATATGGAGAGTATGAGTTTTCCTTTTCACGTAAACAAATTTTTTTTATCACGCTCTCTCTTTCTCTCAGACGTATTTTCTCTCATCCTCTCTCTCTCTTCATCACATGTTCTTTTTCTATTCTTTCTTTCAAAATTTCTTGTTATTATTGAGTAAATATTGAATTTTTGGGTGAATTCAAAAGAAGATTGAAGAGAAATCGTTTCGAGGTAAGAATTCATTTTTTTTCGGTATTTCTGAAATTGTATTTCTTTCCTCAATCCGACTGCAATATCTTAGTCTAAGAATTTTGTTTTGCTCTGAATTTTTAATATGTTATTCATGTATGTTTTATGTGTTAACCCTCAAAATTTCACCTCAATTGGATTTTTTTATGAAAAGTTATGAATTTTCTTCTCTCTGTCACTTATTGCTGATTTAGCTAAACAGTAATGTTGAATTTTCTCTATGTTCCGACCCTTATATCTTTGCCTACAAATTTTTGTTTGCTCTGAAATTTTACTATGATTTTCATGAATATGCTATGTGATGTTGCGCCAAATTTCCTGCCATTTGGTGTTATGTAGACTAAGATATTAAATAATCATGCTCTGCACCTCATAATAAATTGTTGCTGATTGTTTATGTTGCATAAAAATGTTGTTTTTGTTCATCATGCAAATTAAGGTTATTTTCCACGAAATTTGAGAAATATATTTATATATATGTTAAGTATTAGACTGGAAAATTTGGTGATGATTTTATTAATATTTTATGTGTTATGGAATTTTTATTTTAACTAGGTTTTTGAGACTATTTTATCCATGAAATTGAGATATTGTGATTGGATGAAGTTTTGAATGACTTAATGATTTTTTTTTGGTGATGTGAAATTTTGTGGTTCTGTAATTATATGTTAATGACTTGTAATATGAATTTTGGGGTCATAGAGATTTTATTTAATTTATTGGAATATGAAAAATGTATGAAACTCACTACCTAACACAATGAAAATTATTATTGCCTCTGTCTTTTAATGTATGTATTGGATTATATAAAATTTATTTAAAGCTAATTTTTGGATATGTTATAATCTTAGGTGTCTACTATTTGTGATAATTTTTATAGATTTTTCTATGGCATGAAAATATGAAAAATAGACCTGAGTTAAGAATTGCTCACTGTGTTATTGTTGCTGGCAGATTTTGGTATATAAGTTATATGACTTGTTTGAGACTTTAAATGGAATTTTTATGACTAAACAAAAATCATGGTAATGTGTATGTATGTTAACTTTGTTCTTGTAAAATTTGGTGCTCTAATTATATGTGTATGTTAAGTTATTAAATTTTGAATTCTTGTAAGTCAGAAATGTAATTGTGTTTATAGTTTTATTTAAATGTTTTAAAGTTAATGAAATATGTTGTAAATGTATGTTTTAAGAAATAAATATGTATGTGATGTTATATGAAATGGATGTTAAGTTGTGGTAATTAATTTATTGAAAATAAATGTTAAGTGCCATTCTTATGAATGTATGACATGAACACAATGAGTAGTGAACACATCGAGACCGTGGCATCGTCACCTACAAAATTAAGGTTAAGTAAGCTTTTTAAGGTAAGTACATTCTCACCTGCAACATGATGTGTTTATGAAAAGTATGTGTTTATGAAAAGTATGAGTTTATGAACAGCATGAGTTTATGAAAGGTTTGAAATATATGTTCATGATGGTTTTATGATGATTTCTCATGATAATTTTACATGAAGTATTATTATAAAAGTGTATGCATGTTTTGATGATAATGTTTTTCAAAGCTTGAAAGCATATATATGTATATATGTATCACCTAAATAAGTGTTGCACACCCAATGATATATTATGTTATGATATGATAAGTTATGATATCATGTTTGGTTTGAGATTAGCTACCCCTCTCCTCTCATGACGGCGCGCCTATAATGATGATGTTATGGTGGAACACTTGGGCCCTTAAGATAAAATGAATAAAGTTTTAATATGGACAATGTAAATAAAGATATGTTCCTTATGAAAATATGCCTAGGGCACTATTATGATGATAATGATGATGTTCATAAAATGTTTTAAGTTGTGAGATTTACAAATGTACTTACTAAGCATTAGCTTATTCAAGTTTATATCATGTTGCAGATAAAGGTAAGAGAATCATGGAATAGGTGGAGGACCAAGACGGGCGTGTGAGCTAACCAAGATGAATTGTAAAATGAAGAATGCCAAAGAAAGAAATTTTAATGAAATAAACCATGATTTACGATTCTCAGTATGTTTATTATTTTTGAATTTTAAGGATTTGAATTATGTTTTATAATTTTGAATATATTTATTTGACGGACTTTTAAAATTTAAACTATGATATTTTAATCTTATAGTTTTATCAATTTTCTTCTGCTTTTGAAACTTTAAAACTTGTCTTTAAAACGAAATTTTTATAATAGTTTGGCATGTCGACCATTACTGGTCGGACTGCCGAAGAGTTTAATCGGCCTATCGGTTGCCATGTATCGGCCTGCCGAATTTATTGATTTAAAATTTCATTTTGCAAATCCTCAGGCGGCCTGCCGATGGATGACCTTCGGCCTACCAGTCGAGTTCGACTTGCCGAAGTCACAAGTTCGGCATGCCAAACTGTGTAAGAAATTTTGACCATGTGTTTTTATGAATTTATTATTTGGTGAGATAAACTATTTAATGTGTGTTTATAATTGAGCAATATAAATTATACATTGATGTATATATATATATATATATATATAAACACATGGATCCTGGGTTATGTTTTCAAATTACCTTTTTAATTAAATAGTTTATCTTATAAATAAAAATATTACGAAACAAAAGTAACGACATTTGTGACGTCTATAAAGGGGGACGTTACATCTCCTCTCATGACGACGTGCCTATGGTGATATTAATGCTGCAACACTTGGGTTCCTAAAGATAAAATGAAAGAAGTTTTAATATGGAAATTTTCATGGAAGATATGTTCTATATGAATTTGTGCCAAGTGCACTACTATGTTGATGATGATTATGAATATGATGTTACATGATGATTTTCATGAAATGTTTTATGTTGTGAGATAGAAAAATATACTTACTAAGCTTTTGCTTCCTTAGTTTCATATCATGTTGTAGATAAAAGTAAAAGGGTGATGGAATAGGTGAAGGATAAGGACTAGCGTGTGTGCTAGGAATGATGGATTGGATAACAAAAGAACGCCACGAAAAGATTTTTTTTTTGAATTTCTGAACTATGGTTTATTTATTTAAATGTTGACTTTCCGCACTATACTGTATTAAGACTTGTTTTAAGTTTCTTTTAAATTTTCAGAAGGTCAGCCTACTAATCATTATTAGATAACCTGCCAATGGTTGAAGCTTAGATTGCCGGTCATGTTCAGCCTATCGGTGTTTGAAGTTCGGCCTACTGAACTAACAAAACAGATTTGAGAAATTGTTTTAAATTTTATTTAAATTATGGTTTCATTATTTTAGTATTGATAAATTTTTTAAACGAAATACTAGTAGTTTAAAAAAAATATATGCATGGATCTTGGGATAAGTTTATTAAACTTTACTTTATTTAAATGGCTTATCTTAAAATTATAATAACAAGGGTAAAGTAACAATACTTGTGACGTTCGTAAGAGGGCGTTATATTTACAAGCTAAAAATATACTTACAAATATTTTTAGACTAAAAATAAAATAACTACTATTTATTTTTACGATTTTAATTATTTATAAACTAAACACATATTTGACATATCGAAACGACTCTAAAAATTTTCAAAAAATATTATTAAGCATAAAAACACGCTAAAAATGTATTTTTAAATACATTTATACACTAAGATGGAAAAAATACTTATTAAGACAAAAATGCTATTAATTAGAGGATTTAACGAGAAATGTGAATGCAAAATGATGATATTTAAGCTTAAGAAATGTACATTTTTATAGTCTCATTACACCCCCAACTAGCTTATTGCTAGTCTTGAGCAATTAAAGTGATAGAATTTTGAAATAATTTTTAGAATATCCACACGATGCAAACCATTTGACTTATCTAACTAAATAGACTAACAAAACAAAAATCTTATTTAAAATAGTTTATATCCTATTTAATAAAATGTATGCAAGCCAGACTTAGTACAAACAAGGATAATGAATAATTATGAAGTTTCATCAAAAGCTAAGAACAAAATTGTTATGATATTTGATTCAAATCGCTCTTGCTTGTAGAACATTTCAAATTTGTTATTTAGAACAATTAAAAATAGAAACTTAAAGCAAAAATATATACAAAAATTAAACTTTACAACAGCTATGAATAGTGTAATGTTTGACTCCTTTAAGCTTTCTCCCTCTATTTAATGAGCTTTAGGTTAATAACTTCCAAACCAATTGACCTAGGATACTTACTATTGAAGCACCCATTAGAACTTACTTGCTCAAGTTAAAGAGGCTATGAAACCAAACTTATCAAGCTTATTCATTAATTTACATAATTGGACACTATTTATTTATAGTTCTTTTTATCTCTTTTTTTAATTAATTAGTTAATTACTTCTTAAAATTTGTTAATTACTTTTGAAAATATTATTGCCTTTAATTGTTCATTTTCATAAAATAACAAAATTCAAGTATTCATAGCTTTGACTTATCACCACAATTGAGCATTATACTGAGTGTGTCAAAAGAATGGCTTACCAACACTTTGAATAAACACATAAAAATGTTAAAAAAGTCAAAGTTTTGAGAGTCCATAAAGTTGGACAATTCAAAGAATAAAAAAAATGATATTATATTAATATGAAATTCAAAATAAAAAAAAATAATAACACATTAATTATTAAAAAGCTAATATTTTACAATATATTTTTTTAATTTTGTAACTTACACAAGCTTAAAAAATAACACACAAAAACAAAAATTTTTTACAAAACACACAAAATTTGGAGCAAAAATAAAAAAAATTTCACACAGTTTATGTAGGGCAACCTAATGGATTTGAAGATCTAAAGCATTCTAAATATGTGTCCAAGTTCAAGAAAGCTCTGTACGGACTAAAATAGGCTCCCAGGGCATGGTATGAATGATTAACCAAGTACCTTCTGGAAAAAGGATATACAAAGGGAGGCGCTAACATCATGTAGACATCACAGTAGCCCAAATCTATATAGACAATATTGTCTTTAGGTCAACATTAGAGAAGAATGCTCAAGACTTCATCAAACTCATATAAAATGAATTTGCGATGAGCATGGTTGATGAGTTAAATTCTTTCTTGCTATAAATTTAGGAACAAAATGATGAGATTTTTATTTCCTAATCCAAGTATGCAAGATTGAAGCATGAGCCTCGTAGTAAAGCTTAGTATAGATGAGAATAGAAAATCGATTAACCAAAGCTTATATCGATTCATGATTGCAGCCTACAATACTTAATAGCCAACCGTCTATATAGCGCATTCAATGTCAGAGTGTGTGCACGCTTCCAAGAAGACCTAAATGAGTCATATCTTGTAGTTGTTAAGCGAATCATAAGATATGTAAGTGGCACCTTTGACCATGGTATTTAGTTACAAATGATACTAGTGCTTGTCTTTAGGTTAACGCGATACAGACTAAGCTAGAAAACTTGGATGATCGAAAAAGCACGTCTAGAGGGAGCTTTTGCATAGGAAACAATCTTGTGGGCTGGCTAGGAAGAAGTAGAACCCAATCTTCCTATCCACAAGTAAAGCATAATACATTTCAAGAAATGCTGTCTAACTATGACATTAAACAAGACACTATAGTAAGGTATTTTGATAACACAAGCATAATTAACATTTCAAAGAATCTTGTTCTATACTCACATACAAAGCACATGGACATAAAGCATCTTTTCATAAGAGAAGTTGAGGATAAAGTGGTTTCTATTGAGATGTTCAAACAGAAAAACAATTCGTTGATTCGTTCACTAAAGCACTTAACTCTGCATAATTTATACACCTCAGGAAGTCACCATGATCTATACATTAAATGATTGAGTGTTGGAAATGAAAAACACTACATTATGCTTGTTACAATTGTAAATTTGGTTTCCTTATTTCTTCTAAATATGATGACAACCCTAATATTTCTTATTTGTTCACATAACATGTGTTTGTTATAATTCTTCTAATGTTTCTTTTTGCACACCTTAAGATGATTTGTACTAACATTAATACATGCAAGCAAATAATAAGGTGGTTTATCTTTACTAGACAGGGATGTATCTCAATAACCTATAGCAGTTGTTTAGACTGTAGGATGATTTTCAAGCCAAAGTCATAGGTTATCAAATGATTGAACAACCGGGAGCAATTTACTTACGATACTTTGTTGACATTCATAAAAAGTATCTAATGAATTATGAGTTCAATACATCATGTTTAGCAGAAAGACGGATATTCCTTGCTCATTATCAGACAATCACTTATTCACAAACCTCCTGTGGGGCTAATAGTTTTCATTTCCCATCTCATGGAAAACCTTTTTCGCTCCGCTTAGCCCTATCCCTCTCTAGGGGTATTTTAGTGATAGGTTCTATAGGAACTGGACGATCCTATTTGGTCAAATACCTAGCGACAAACTCCTATGCTCCTTTCATTACAGTATTTCTGAACAAGTTCCTGGATAACAAGCCTAGGGGTTTTCTTATTGATGATAGTGACGATATTGATGATAGTGATGATATCGACCACGACCTTGATACGGAGCTGGAGCTTCTAACTATGATGAATGCGCTAACTATGGATATGATGCTGCATCAGAGAAGGACTACTAAATCATGAACTATAGCATTCTATGATATACACGTAGTCATAAATGATGGTTTGAAACGAAAAGAAAAGAGTATAAAAGGAAAGACAGAGGAATGTGCAAAAACAAAAAGAATAAAAGGTACAACCATATCAAACTATTCTCACACAATATGAAAGGAACAAAATATGCCTACAATTAGGAAAATGTGAAACATAGAAAAATGGGCAAAAGAATGAGCAAAATAAATAGGGGAAACTTGAATTCTCATTAAAAAAGATAAATTTTGCTATTTGGGAAAAAAGAAAGATGTGAGAAAACGTGAAGGAAAAAGTTAATCACATTAACACTTCACAGATATTTTGCTGTAATTCATTTGAGGATTATTCACCCTAAATAAAAGACCATGTTGGTTTAAAATATCAATGTGTGTTTCTATTTTTGAAAAATCACTTAAATGCTTTCGATTTGTGAGTCTTGTCAATGATGTAATATTATTCTCTAACACACACACCCCTTTGAAAGTGCATAAGTTGAATTGTTTCAAACTTAGGTTGAATGTTAAAGTGAAGTGTTTTTGTGCAGTTTAATTGGTTAGATTAAATTTGAGAGAAAACTCTTGCTTTATGACTGTGTAGTTCCAAGTGGTTAACTTGTGAAAATATTTCATCAACTGTATGTACAATCCATGCCAACCTCTCCTGTCCACACATTACACTCATAGTCATACTGTCTCCAACATTGTTCTTTTGGAAGATGATTGTCTTGTTTACACACTGCACTAGTTAACACCATTGTTGCTACAACTCCATCGATCTGCACAATTCAATCATTACTTATAAGTGCTCTGAAAAGGCATATTGACATGCGGCGGACGCATCAAATAAATCTTCTAATTGCTCAGTGCATGCAGGTGGGAAAATTCAAGAAAAAGAAGGAGAAAAACCAAATATCTTAACTGTTTTATGTTTACTGTATGTTTCACAAAAATGATTTTTATTATTTTTTTAGTTATAAATATGATAAAATTTTTATATATTAAAATAACAATAAAAAATTATTATAATATAAAATTTTTATATATTATAATAAAAAATAGTTTTAATTAGTAATTTTTACTTATCTTTTAAACACTCAATTAGAATACAAATTTGAGATTTATTTCTGAACTCTTTTAACATTTCTCATTTAAATACATCATCAGGTTCACATCAACACTCTTCGTCAATTTTGTTCATAGCTTGGATTCTCTCTCCCTCTCTCATTCTCTTACTCATCGGACTCTAACTTCCTCTTTCTAAAGAATTCTTTTTCTTGTGTTCTTTTTCTGAAATTGACCATGGCCTCCAAAAGAATAAAGAAAATCACTGTTGACATCTCTTCTGACAAGCCTCATTGTCAAGAGGTCTCTTAAACCGTCAGGGTAGACCCCTCTTCCACCAAGAACAAAAACCCAAAGAAGGCCAAGAAGAAAAAGAAGAAGAAGAAGAGGAAGAAGAAGAAGAAAAGAGCAGCTGGGTCTAAGAAAATGAGAAACCCAACCAAGAGATCCAAGAAATCAGAGAATGAAGTTGAAGAAATCATTCCTCAAAACGTTGAACCAAAAACAAAATCAAAGCACCAAGCACCAAATGTCAGCACAACAAAGCCCCGAGAAATTTGAGACCAAAGAAGAAATCAATAGAGCAGTTGTCACGATGGGTAAAGCTTCAATGGACCCAATCTTATTTAAACTTGTTTATAAGGAAGTGGAGACCTAGTATAATGAAAAAATAAACATAAAGTGTTGTGGTACATAAAATTAGGGTTAAGCTTGATCATTTTGAGGATCTAAGTCTTGCAAAATTGATTGAGAAATTAGGCTGGTTGAAAACTGTTTCTTGTACTATTAATCCATGACTGAGTTTGCTTAAAGAGTTTTGTTCCTATATGGACTCTAGAGTAGCATAGGAAGAATTCGGCCAAAAGCCCAAAAAAAAAAAAATTTGGCAAATGGTCTCTCATTTTTTAAATTAAAAAATGAGTTTTTTCTGAGCATTAAAACTGTCACAGTTTTTTTCACAGAAAAGATAAAAATGACTGTATCGAAAAGAGGAATCTAAATATGGCCTTCAAAAAAAAATTGAAACTGTTTTGATGTCCAAAAAGCTAACTTTGTGATGTCAAAAAAAAAAAAAAGACCATTGACCCAAAATTTTTTTCCCAAAAATCCCTTTCTCAAAGTACCCGTAGCAAAGAATTTTAATTATTTTCAATACAGTGTCTCCTTGAGGGGGAGTCTATCGGATATTTGGAGTGAAAGGATTAATAAATTTCTAGGGATTAGTAACGCTAGACCATTTGGTGAGATTGACAAAGGTGTTAGCACATTAGCTTAAATTGGAAAGCGAGTTAGTAAGAAAGAAAACTAGCTGGAACAAAAAGCTGACCAAGGCACTGTTGAGTGAGAAGCATAAGATTATACACCAAATCAGCATGAGCAACTAGTTCCCGGCCAAACACGCAGTCACCACTTTTGAGAATAGGGCTAGATTTACATATGTTGGGGGCGCAGGTGCCTGTTTGAACACTGGGGAGATAGTCTGAGATAAGATGATTGTAGAGGGTACATACAGAGGTCCCAATATAAAGATCCTGTCATTCCCTTGTCTCATTCACAGTATGTCTCTACAAACATGAGAGAAAAATTCCCATGGCACCCACGTTAACCTCAGCCAGCTTCAGAACTTCTAAGTCATCTAAAGCTACAGTTGCACCTGAAAGAGAGTCGTCCACACAGCCGCAAGAAACCTCGGTTGATGGAGAGTTGTTTTGGTAGTTAGAGACCAAGTTTTATATTTTTAACAGCTACATTGGAGAAAAGCATGTAGACGATGTTGAGTTCCATAAGCAATTGTTGATTGGATTAAGGGCCATGGAGGAAAGTCTCAGGCAGGGCATAAATAAGCTGCTATCCAACACAGTTCACTTGAATAATGCAGTTAGTACCATTAAGACTGTCAATGATGAGCTTAAGGGAATGATTAGGCAGCTTGAGGTATTGGTAGCTATACCTTAAGACTCTTGCCATTACTTTAGCTGTTGAAGCCAAGCCACAACCTACCACCACAAGACCAGCTCCACCTTCTGTGGAAGAGAAGAAAGGAGTTATTTTAGCCGAGAAGAAGAAAGAAGTAGCTACAGCTGAAAAGAAGAAAGAATAAGAGTCAGAGGAAGAAGGGTCAGAAGAATGAAACTGAAGAAGACAGTTTGAGCTATGAAGAAGCAAGTGAAGATGGCTCCAACAAAAGGCTTTGCCGAAACGATCAAGTCTGACCAATTTTTTGTGACTGCAGCCACTCATTCTCTTGAGCAACCAATTAAGAAGAAGGATAGTCCAATTGTGAATCAAAAACAGAATATGATGATAGATCTATGGAAAAAGAGGAACTGTCAACTGACAAGACAGAGGTAGATTCTGAAAAATCTTCTGCTCCTGTGCAGACAGATCCTCCTCCAGCTCCATCTATATAGACGGTTCATGTTCCATCATATGCTATGTAGACTGCCCTGCTAAAGAGAAGAAAACAGAGAATAAGAATAGGGTAACTGCAGTTCCAGCTAACAAAAGATCGAAACGCCTCAAATGATCTCTCTCTTTACTTTTTTTGATATTTCTCCGGCCAAGACGTTATTTTACTCATTTTTCTTATTGCATCTTTTAGGTCGTTCTATTTATCTGATTCTACTCCTAGGGTGTTACATTCTGTCTTTGCTTTGACCTCTTTGTGTCAAAATGAGGGAGAACTAAACAAGTAGGAGTTCTTTTGCTTAGGGGAGTAGATTATCTTTCACTGGGGGTAGACTTAACCAATCTTATGCAGGAGGTTTTTGTTCACAGTTTCTCATTGCGCTATCAAATTTTTCTCGTTCAATTGTTCTTGAGCTCACTGTGTTTTGCAGAAATTGAGTTTTGATTCCAATGAAGTCAAAGGGGAAGATTGTTAGGGTTTTGACCCTTCCACGTGTACAACCTTGTACATATATTTGGTTGACTTACAGGGATTCAAGTGGCATGTTTTTACTCTTCATTTTCCAGCAAGTTTGAGTGTTTATCCAGAATACTTGAGGTTGAATTTTAAATGTTTTCATCTGGATTAGTTGATTACTTGGTTGTTAAGTTTATTCTTTTTGAGATACCAGATTCTTTGTTTAATTTTCATCTGACTTATTCGGATATGCTGTGTGGCTTGTTAATCAGATTCTTCGATGTTCAAATTTCAAATTAAGATAATCCGGTTTGTTGATTGCTTGTATGACAAGGCATTATAAATTTTGGGTAAAATTCGAATTGTGTCCTTTGTTTGCAAAAAATAAAAATAAAAAATTCTGAGGATTATCTGAAAAAGTTAGCCAAAGGCCGTGTGGTATTTAAATTCGAATTTGTAGTCGAGATTTGCATATCTTTTGAATTCAAATTTTTGTTATGCTAATTTTGTGCTTAATTGAGTCTACATTCATTATTAATTGGCTTCACTTAATTTGTGGAGTTTCTACAAGCATTTTTAATGATAAGATCAAATTCTATTTGAGATTTAATTTAAAAAAACAAAAAGAACTGAAGTGTTTCATCATGCATTTTTGAGTCTTTTAAATTGCAGTTTTTCAACAATATGTAGATACAGTTCACAAAAATCATCCACTTCGCTACACCCACAAAGATCGCACGCTATTAGTATCGCCATTTTAGAATCTCAGTTGACATAAATCTTGCATATTTGCCGCAATTGTGTTCAACCTTCATGTTGAATTAGTTAAGATCTGACCATGGGATTTAGTAGATGTACTTGGACATATCTTATGCCTAGATTTTGCTTATTTAAGGAGGTCGACTTGTGACTTCCTAACGAGAGTTCCAAGTGAGAGAAAATTGAAAAGAAAATATTGAAGTTTTTAGACTTCAACATGTTGCTCTTAAACCTATGTTTGCCTTAGTACAGTTGTTCCAATCTAGAAAGTCCTAGGAGAAACTGTTCATGAATTGAAGGTGAGCAAAGTCGACTTGGAGTATGAGAAGGAGTCTGGTCGCAGAATGATGTATCGTGAGTTTCAATGTTGATGTAAATTATAGGCAACCTTGTAATTCCAATATGTGCAACCTTAATTTGGTATTAGTGAATCCTTTTTATCTCTATTTTACGGCAAAGGTTTTTGGCCACGATAAACAGTTTCAATGTTGATGTAAATTATAGGCAACCTTGAAATTCCAATATGTGTAACCTTAATTTGGTATTAGTGAATCCTTCTTATCTCTATTTTACGGCAAAGGTTTTTGGTCACGATAAACAATATATTGGAATTAAATATGAAACGCAGTGGAAGGAACAAATTATTGATACACAATAATTTTTTGAAAACTTTGTTAATTAGAAATAGCTGTATAATTTTAATTCATAATAGAAAGATTTGAAAATTTTTATAAACTTTTTGAAGACCTATTAGGTATCTCAGTTTTCTTCTTTGACACCACGATTTTTCAAGTCAAGTTTTCACATTAGTGAAAAGACGAGTGGAAGTCAAACTGTAATAAAGAATTAACTTTACACTTTTTTGGATCTGCTATATATTTAACACATGAGATAGAAGACTTTTTTTTAAGAGAAAGAACTCGTTTTTCCTCCCTGAGTTTTCTATAAAAGTTACATGAGAAGATATTGTTATCTTTATCTTTTTATATTTAAGCAATTATTTATTTTTTAATTAATTTTAATTTGTTTTAAATTTGAAATAACCACCCATATATAAGGAAGGAAGGAATATACTCTAAGTTTTATCTTTTTTTTTATTTATTTTAAATAAATCACGTATATCAATTCTGTAATATATATATATATACACACACATATAATATGCGCTTTTAAAAAGGGGATCACGTTGATTCTATAATATATAATAAATATATTTGTTAAAAGTTTGAAAAACGGATCACGTTTTCTTTATCACGTTTTCAAAAAGAAAGCGATATGTCATTTTCTTATATATTATATATAAATATATAATATAATTAAATCTTATATATATATGTATATATCTAAATTTAAAAATAAATCATATTTGTTTAAGAATAGATTTTAAATTAATTAATAATTTAATTGTGTCCATATTGAAAAATACAAAATTGTGGTCCTATCACACATGTGTTACACATAAAATTAAAATTATAATTAAATAATCTTATTATTCGAATATTATCAATTAATTAATTTAAAACATATTTAATTAATCTTATTAATTATATATAATCAATTAATTAATTAACTAATGCTTAGTTAAATGTGACAACATTTATCACATTACATTATATGTGACAGAGAATATTTTTCTGTGTAACTTTAATAACTCAAATGTGAAATAATTAATTCAAAATTTCATAATTTCAAATTAAATATGTGTAATTCATTCTATGAATTAAATCCAATACACTGTTAGAAAGGCGGCATTGGGGACCTATGGACCTATAACCCAAGCTCTAATAAATTTTAACAATTAATTAAACTCTTTAATTAATGTGTCAAATTTATTAGTTTCAGTGTTACGCCACTAAAAACCTGAAACTGAATTCTTGAGATTATAATGAAAATTACTCAAAGAAAATTAGCAAATAGTCTATTGAAATAATCATTACATATAAGTCAGCCCTCTATAAATAGTTCATAATAAGAGCTAGGTTTATTTTCCATTTACCTCTCTTATTACATTTTCATTTTTGAGCTCCAATAATTCTTTAATGAATAGTTAATTTATAATCTTATTATGAATGAGCGCTCTACTGTTCAAACCTCGAATTATTACTCAAGAGAGATTTTTTTCTAACTTCTATAAAAAAGGAATGAATTTCATATCTATATAATATTATTTCTAACCATTTATTACATTATGTTTTCGAGACGTTAAGTTATGATTTGTGTTTAGACAAAATTTACCATTCAAGTCAAAAAACATAATGTCAGAAATATGAGTATAATAAATACTCAAGATTAAGACTGTCAAATATATGATCATCATGGTGATAAATTTGAGTACTCTATTTGTAATAGATGATTATAAGAGATTCATAATTTATTTAGTCCTGTCTTATATAATCTCATTATATAAAGTATTTTCAATCTAATGTCTCTACATTAATAGCTCGGATATGACTATTTCATTCTGAATTAGAATGGACCATACTTGTAATATTTAATTAAAGATTCCAAACTGTAATTGATTATCACGGACAATTTAGATTATTATCTATAAATTTTATCCCTAAACTTATATGCTAAATTTATAAATAATTATGAAATTTTTTTGATGTTTATAAAAGTATTCATAATACATATAAGCAACTAAAATAATAAAAAATGTCACTTTATTTATTTATTAACAATATATACAATGTCACAACTTATAGGGCACCAAACCCAACAATTTCTCACTTGTACTAAAGTAGGTAAGACATGTCTTTGAGACCTAAGCCTTTCAAATGTCTCTCAAAGTTCTTTGCAGGTAACATTTTGGTGAAAGTGTCGGCAAGGTTGCTTTCTAACATTATCTTCACAACTTCCATATTGCCTTGATGTACTATCTCTCTAATCAAATAATATTTTCGCTTTATATGCTTTCATCTCTTGTGGCTTCTAGGTTCTCTTAAATTTGCCACTGCACCATTGTTATCACAATACAGTGTGAGTGGTTTATTCATGTCTGGAACGACTTCCAAATAATTTAAGAACTTACGGAGCCAAACAACTTCTTTGGCTGCTTCACAAGCAGCCACATATTTAGCTTCCATAGTCAAATCAATAATATAAGATTTTTGATGTTTCTCCAACTATGGCTCCACCACTAGAAGTAAACACTATTCTAGACATAAATTTATGTGTGTTTTTGTCTGAATCAAAATCAAAATCAGTGTGTTTAGTGGGAATCAAATTCTTAGGACATTATACCAGCATATAGTTTCTTGTTCTCCTGAGATACTTGAGAATATGTTTAACTGCCACCTAATGATCTAATCCTAGGTTAGATTGATACCGACTGACTATACCTACCGCATAGCAAATGTCAGGTCTTATACAGAACATGACATATATTAGACTTCCCACTGTAGATGCATGGGGTACCCATATAATGTTTTCTTCCTCTTGAGGTGTCTTAGGACACTATTCTTTTGAAAAATAAACTCCATGACATGTAGGTAAATTTCCTTTCTTGGAGTTTTGCATCGAAAATCCGATAAGCACCTTATTGATGTATGATGCCTAAGACAGCGCCAATAATTTGTTTTTGCGATCTCGTATAAGTTGGATTCCAAGAACATAACTTGTCTCTCCCAAATCTTTCATTTGAAATTAATTGGCATGCCATCTTTACATTAGATAATATCCCTACATCATTCCCAATGAGTAGGATATCATCTACATAAAGAACTAAGAACACCACCTTCTTATCTTTGATGTACTTGTATATATGAGGTTCATTAACATTTTGATCAAAACCATAAGATTTGATCACCTCATCGATCTTTAGTTCCAAGGTCTTGAAGTTTGTTTAAGTTCATAAATAGACTTTTATAACTTGTAAACTTTTTGCTCTTAACCTTTCACTACAAACCTTTCTAGTTGCACCATACGAATGCTTTTCTCAAGATACCCATTCAAAAAGGCAGTCTTGACATCCATTTGCTATATCTCGTAATCAAGACATGTAGCAATGGATAAAAGAATCCGAATGGACTTAAGCATAGTTACGGGCGGGAAAGTTTCTTCATAATCAATTCCCTTTTTTTGGGTATAACCCTTTGTCACAAGCCTAGCTTTGAAAGTCTCAACTTTCTCATCCACTCCTCTTTTCTTCTTGGAGATCCATTTACACCCTATGGGTTTTATCCCTTTAGGTAGGTCTACAGGTTCCCAAACTAAATTAGAGTATAAGGACTCCATTTCAAGGTTCATAGCCTCTAACCCTTTCTCCTTCTTCGAATCTTCTATTGCTTGATGATATGTCAATGGATCATCCTCACCATTATCAGAGATAGCAACATGTGCTTATATAATTTCCTTGTAGTCAGTAGGTGGTCTCACAACCCTCCCGCTACGTAAAGGTGGTATGACATCTTGATCTGGAGATGTGGTCTCCTCATCTTGTCCTTCGACAATGGTTGTTGGTTGCGATCTAATCTAATCACTCTTCAAATACAACTTTGCTATGAGGTTTATAGTTTGTCATATAATTATTCTCAAGAAAAGTGGCATTTGTCTAGACAAATACCTTCATTTCTTGTAGACTATAAAACAATCCTCCCCTCTTCTTGTTTGGATATCCTACAAACAAGCATACTTTAGAACGTAATTTTAGCTTCTTGGTCTTTCCTTTCTATACATGTATTGGACACCCCTATATACGGATATATCGCAGACTAGGTTTGCAACTATTCCATAACTCTAAGGGTGATTTTGAAATAGACTTAGATGGAACCATATTTAGAAGACATACTATAGTTTGTCGCGCATATCCCCAAAATGAAGTAGATAATGATGAGTAGCTAAACACGGATCTCATCATATCAAGCAACGTTTGATTTCTTCTCTCTGCAACACTATTCTATTGTGGTGTTGGTGAGTTGTGATAGAAAACCATGTTCTATCAAATAGTCCTTAAACTCAATATCAATGTATTCCTCTCCTCAATCAGATCGAAGAGTCTTCACCATCTTTCCTAATTGCTTTTTAGCTTTTGATTAGAATTCTTTGAACTTTCCAAAAGTTTTAGATTTCCTTTGCATTAGGTACATGTATCCATACTTTGAATAATCATTAATAAATGTGATGAAATATCCATAACCACCACGTGCTTGTACATTCAATTGACCACAGATGTTCGAACGTATTAGCTCAAGTGGTTCCTTGGCCTTTCGCCTTTTGTAGAGAAAGGCCTTCTAGTCATTTTACCTTTAAATCAAGATTCACAAACTGGCAGAGAATTAACTTTTAGTTCTCTTTAAGGACTATCCTTTACTAGTCTGTTATTCCTATCAAGGTTAACATGATCTAATCTAAGGTGCTGTGGGTATGTTTCATCATCAAAAGAAACCTTCTGCTTCTTGAGTTTTGGTGTTGGAAAACTAGTACGCAGCAAAAATTTTTCAAAATTTTAAATTAGAGGATTTCTCAAAACATAAGTTTGACACACTAAATGCATAAATTAACTAGATCTTACTAACCTTGTGCGTTGAAGAGCTCTTGTAATCTATGAAGAGAAAGGTGTTCCAGAAATACCTTAACTAGCTGGTCTTCTTTGTTATTCTCTACTATGATCAGAATGTGTGTGGGCACACCTCGTTTAGCTCTTCTTCGATGACTCTCCTTCTAACCAATTAAGAAAATCTAAAACTAAGGTTCGTGATTTGTGAACAATAGCTCTTCAGCAGTTTTTAGAGTTTTCACACAGAGTTCTCACTCTTAATTTCTCAACTGATCTAAATTACTTAAAAAACCCACTTCCTATTTATATAGGTCGTCCCTAGGTTAGTTATTATCAAATAAGGCCTCACAAATTCGAATCTGAATTAATATTTGATAAAATTGTGTAAAACGTGCGATCAGATTATCGTTCAATCGGCCTACCGAACTATAGTTTGGCTGCTGAACTTACTCCATTGGTAGGCCAAACCTATAGATTGGCCTGCCGAACTTACGATAAATGATCCCTGTGAATATTTTATTTCTCACCCGAGATTCTTTGGATAGAGTTTCAGTTTTAAATCAAATAACCCAATAGAGAAGTTATCTAATTAAAACAGTCATATCTAAATAATCTCTATGAAAAAAAAAATTCCAAAGAATTCAACAAGTTTATCTTGAATTAATTTATACAAAATTAATTCAACCGACGTGAATTATCTGATCAGATCAAATTTCAACAAATCTAATAATTTAACATAAGTCATCAATTTATTAGAAAAGCATGCCATATCATTATAAGATTTGTTATGAGCTATCAAAGGGGACCTGATGGACCTATATAGTTCAAGCTCTCAATAATTATAAAACCAAATATCCTAGACATATGTTTCATAATTATCAACTCGAACACTACTCCACCAAAAGCTTAGAGCTGCACTCTCGAACTATATAAAATTACCAAGCCTAAATAGCTAAGTATCTATGACATATCATAATGTATCGTCTCCCTATAGGATATCCATAATCAGCTTAAGGATAAATTATGTCTTACCTTTCTGATTTTTTTCTCTCACGTTCTATTATCTCACCATTAGAAAACTTGCCATCCAAAGACAATATACCATTTGGTTACACCTATGAATCCAAATGGTTGAGCGCTCTAGTTTTCTAATTACTAGATAACGCATATAAGAGGATCTCATCGACTTCTAAAGATGAGCTATGGATTCTATATCTATAAATAGTAGGTCTACACTATCAAGAGTCATGTCTCCAACATACCGACATGCATACCAACATAAAAATGTGGATGTCACCCTTTGGTATGTCAAAAGACATAAGTCACGACAACAAGCTCATTATTCATCTCAAGATTAAGATACAACACATATGATTGCATAAAGTTAATCGATTTGTCGAGACAAAATTATTAATCCACATATATTACACTTTATGTCCTAATCTAATACATCGTCACCTATAACAATGCACCAATGTTTCTATTCGCAGAGTCCACCTTCGATAGCTAAGACAAACCATCTTCTGTTAGGGATATAGATAACATAACAATTTTTACAAAAAAAAAGTGCCAAACTTTATTCCCTCGATTACAGATCTTATGAATAAGACCGTCAACTTAAGAATCATGTCTTTTGCATAATTTGTCCATCATATGCCTGATTCTAAACGTTTAGACCAACAGTTTTAGATTTTTGTTTGCTTATTATACATTATACAAATATGAATGCAAAGAGGACAACAATTTAGTATATGAATAATAAATAAATTCTTTATTGATAAAAGTGTCTCCAAAAACATATTAAATTTTTACTTCTTAGTGTAAACATGTCTAACATTTAGTTGTTCAACTTTGAACATTTCGGTATTGAGCAATGATTTTTCGTTAGGTCTTAAAATGTAAGGCCCATTTTCTAGATGTGCAGAACAAATATCCAAACTATTTCTAGAAATATTAGCATAATTACCTTTAAAAGAAACATTAAACATTTGTTCAAACAACCTAGAAATAGAAATCAAATTTCTACGAAAACTAGGAATATAATAAACGTTGTCTAATGTTAAAAGCCTATTTTTAAAATAAAGGTTAACTACTCCCATTGCTCTTGCTAAAACAACTGCTTTTGTTCCCACTATCATTGTTTGTTCTCCATTGACAAGCTTCCTTGAAGAACTAAGCATATGCAAAGACGAACAAACATGGTTAGTTGCCCTTGAATCAACTATCTAAGGTGAAGTATCATCTTCAACTAAACAAGCTTCTAAAACGAGTAAATGTAATTTATCATTGTTCTTCTTTTCTTTGAGCTCCTAAAGATATTTCTTGCAGTTTCTCTTCTAGTGCCTAACTACACCACAATGGAAACATTTTCCTTTGGGCTTCTTTTGCTTTAAGCACCATTTGATGTTGTTGCTCTTGTTCCTCTTAGGATGCCCTCCATTCTTAGACTTACCATTTCCTTCAGTTATTTTCTTTCTCTTTCTATTCTTTCAAGTAGAAGAGGAAGGATGAGCCTCAGCAACATTTGCCTCAGATTATTTACTCTTCTCTTTGGAAATAGACTCAAAGTTTTACAACTCATTAAGCAACTCAATTGTGTTATATTGTAGCTTGTTCATGAAATAATTGCTTTTGAAATAAAGGAATGTAGTGAAGAGGGTTCTCAAAATCATCCCCACCTGTGTAGCTTCATCTATCACTGCCCCATTCACCTCGGCCTTATGGAGATAGTTAACCATGCTGAGATCATGTTCTCTGACCAAATTGCCTTCATTTTGGCATTCCTCACAACCTTTACGGCTTCATGATGTTCTTTTTAGAAGGTTTACTAAACATGTCTTATAGAGACTGCATTATCTCATAAGTAGTCTCCATGCTTTCGTGCTTCATCCTAAGCACGTCAGACATGCCAGTCAAAAGAAAGCAGCATGCCTTGTTATTTGCCTTGATCTAACGATCATATGCTTCTTGTACATTACGAGAGGCATTGGTAGCAAGCGGTAGAGGGCATTCCTCCATCAGGACAAACTTGTAATTCTCACAAATTAGTACAATATTCATGTTACTCTTCCACCTGACAAAATTATCTCCAATTAATTTTTCAATTGAGAGAATAACGTTGATTAGATTAGACATTCTCACTGTAATAAATAAATAAATGACATAAATTAAATAGTTGCATAAACATCATAAACATATGTTTTGGAATAGTAAACGTGATGCATGATGCATATAGAAAAAGACATAAAATATTTTACTTATTCCATGATTATTCAATTTTGATAAACAAAGTGTTGTCGCACGATAGGTCAAATTATTTATAAATTGAATAGAGACATTCTCAATTGATAAATATATTCAAAATATCTTATATTTTCTATATTTATTAATAATTGTTTATTTTGGTTAAGATATAATTAACAAATTGATTTATTCTTATGAGTGTAACCCATTATTTTAGATTCTAATAACTTAATTCAAAATTGCTGCCATAGGGTAGGTCAATTTTGAAATGCATTATAAAATCTTATCTCTTGGAAGCCAATCTTGTTATTGATTTAAATGGACACCCTTCATAAGGAGGACGAAATCAAAGCCTCGTTTGACGACACATAAATCTCATGGTATTGTGCTAATAGTGGAGACTGCATGCTATATTGTCATATTATCTTCTTCCACTCATTATTTTAAAATGATGTGTTTTATCTTATAAAACATCTTATGTTTCATAATTCTAATAAATAAAAACAATTTTTTAATTACTAGGTTATATTTTGTGTTAAGAGAATCCCATCCTATTTACATTTAAATAAATTACAAGATTTTCTAAAAATCTAAATTTATTATGAATTGTTTAAGCTACCCAATATTAAACAATTTAAAATTAGATAACTTAGAATTAATGTAAAATTTACCAAGTTTTAACTATTAAAACTAAAATTATATTATTTGGTTGATTAACAAAATAATTTAAAATAAGATTTTATAAAATCAACCCAATTTAATTTTTTTCTCATTAAATTAATTGCATCACATATTAAATCATTTTATAAACAACATTATAAAAAAAATAAAGTAATATGCAAGTGTATGCATTTCATGTTATAATAACTATAAGTGGGCACTTTCCTAGATAGCATGTTATAATGCATGAGCATATTATCATAATCATCACATAAAATAATAACTTGAAAAGACAATAAATGATGGATTTTTGATTGGGTCTTTTTGTGTAATTAACTTACAACCCATAAAAAATTAAGATAAAAAAATTACAGGGGTTTTCTTGTAATTATAAATATTTCCTAGCTCTATTGAAGTAGACTTTACTAGGCGGTTTACTACA
>CAMOHE010028447.1:0-12631 GCA_946598075.1 Artocarpus hirsutus | reverse complement strand
TTTCATCTGACTTATTCGGATATGCTGTGTGGCTTGTTAATCAGATTCTTCGATGTTCAAATTTCAAATTAAGATAATCCGGTTTGTTGATTGCTTGTATGACAAGGCATTATAAATTTTGGGTAAAATTCGAATTGTGTCCTTTGTTTGCAAAAAAAAAAAAAAAAATTCTGAGGATTATCTGAATAAGTTAGCCAAAGGCCGTGTGGCATTTAAATTCGAATTTGTACTCGAGATTTGCATATCTTTTAAATTCAAATTTTTGTTATGCTAATTTTGTGCTTAATTGAGTCTACATTCATTATTAATTGGCTTCACTTAATTTGTGGAGTTTCTACAAGCATTTTTAATGATAAGATCAAATTCTATTTGAGATTTAATTTAAAAAAACAAAAAGAACTGAAGTGTTTCATCATGCATTTTTGAGTCTTTTAAACTGCAGTTTTTCAACAATATGTAGATACAGTTCACAAAAATCATCCACTTGGCTACACCCGCAAAGATCGCACACTATTAGTATTGCCATTTTAGAATTTCAGTTGACATAAATCTTGCATATTTGCCGCAACTGTGTTCAACCTTCATGTTGAATTAGTTAAGATCCGACCATGGGATTTAGTAGATGTACTTGGACATATCTTATGCCTAAATTTTGCTTATTTAAGGAGGTCGATTTATGACTTCCTAATGAGACTTCCAAGTGAGAGAAATTTGGAAAGAAAACGTTGAAGTTTTTAGACTTCAACATGTTGCTCTTAAACCTATGTTTGCCTTAATACAATTGTTCCAATCTAGAAAGTCCAAGGAGAAGCTGTTCATGAATTGAAGGTGAGCAAAGTCGACTTGGAGTATGAGGAGTCTGGTCGCAGAACGATGTATTGTGGGTTTCAATGTTGATGTAAATTATAGGCAACCTTAGAATTCCAATATGTGCAACCTTAATTTGGTATTAGTGAATCTTTCTTATCTCTATTTTACGGCAACGGTTTTTGGCCGCGATAAACAATATGTTGGAATTAAATATGAAACGCAGCGGAAGGAACAGATTATTAATACACAAAATTTTTTTGAAAACTTTGTTCATCAGAAATAGTTGTATAATTTTAATTCATAATAAAAAGATTTGAAAATTTTTACAAATCTTTTGAAGACCTATTAGGGTATTCCAGTTTTTCTCTTTGACACAATGATCTTTCAAGTCAAGCTTTCACACTAATGAAAAGACGAGTGAAAGTTAAACTGTAATAAGGAATTAACTTTACACTTTTTTGGATCTGTTATATATTCAACATATGAGATAACAGACTTTTTTTTAAAGAAAGAACTCGTTTTCCCTTCCTAAGTATTTTGTAAAAGTTACATGAGAAGATATTGTTATCTTTATCTTTTTATATTTAAGCAGTTAGTTATTTTTTAATTAATTTTAATTTGTTTTAAATTTAAAATAACCACCCATATATATGAAAGGAATACACTCTACGTTTTATCTTTTTTTTTTTTTTTTATTTTAAATGAATCACGTATATCAATTCTGTAATATATATATATATATATATACACACATATAATATACCCTTTTAAAAAGGGAATCACGTTGATTCTATAATATATAATATATATATTTGTTAAAAGTTTGAAAAACGGATCACTTTTTCTTTATCACGTTTTCAAAAAGAAAGAGATATGTCATTTTCCTGTATATTATACATAAATATATAATATAATTAAATCTTATATATATATATATTTGAATATATCTAAATTTAAAAATAAATCATATTTGTTTAAGAATAGATTTTAAATTAATTAATAATTCAATTTTATGTCCATATTGGAAAATACAAAATTGTGGTCCCATCACACGTGTTACACACAAAATTAAAATTAAAATTAAATAATCTTATTATTCAAATATTATCAATTAATTAATTTAAAACATAAGATTAATTAAATATAATCAATTAATTAATTAACTAATGCTTAGTTAAATGTGACAACATTTATCACATTATATTATGTGTGACAGAGAATATTTTTCTATGTAACATTAATAACTCAAATGTGAAATAATTAATTCAAAATTTAATAATTTTAAATTAAATATGTGTAATTCATTCTATGAATTAAATCCAATACACTGTTATAGAGGCGGCATTGGGGACCTGTGGATCTATAACCCAAGCTCCAATAAATTTTAACAATTAATTAAACTCTTTAATTAATGTGTCAAATTTATTAGTGTGTTACGCCACTAAAAACCTAAAACTGAATTCTTGAGATTATAATAAAAATTACTCAAAGAAAATTAGCAAATAGTCCATTGATATAATCATTACATATAAGTCAGCCCTCTATAAATAGTTTATAATAAGAGCTAGGTTTATTTTCCATTTACCTCTCTTATTCCATTTTTATTTTTGAGCTCCAATAATTCTTTAATGAATAGTTAATTTATAATCTTATTATGAATGAACGCTCTATTATTCAAACCTTGAATTTTTACTCAAGAGAAATATTTTTCTAACTTCTATAAGAAAGGAATGAATTTCATATCTATATAATATTATTTCTAACCATTTATTACATTATGTTTTCGAGACGCTAAGTTATGATTTGTGTTTAGACAAAATTTGCCATTTAAGTCAAAAAACATAATGTCATAAATATGAGTATAATAAATACTCAAGACTTAGACGGTCAAATATATGATCATCATAGTGATAAATTTGAGTACTTTATTTGTAATAGATGATTATAAGATATTCATAATTTATTTAGTCCTGTCTTATATAATCTCATTATATAAAGTATTTCCAATCTAATGTCTCTACATTAATAGCTCGGATAGGACTATTTTATTCTGAATGAGATTGGACCATACTTGTAATATTTAATTAAAGATTCCAAACTGTAATTGATTATTACGGATAATTTAGATTATTATTAATAAATTTTATCCTTAAACATATAACATTTATATGCTAAATTTATAAATAATTATGGAATTTTTTTATGTTTATAAAAGTATTTATAATACATATAAGCAACTAAAATAATTATAAATGTCACTTTATTTATTTATTAACAATATGTACAATGTCACAACTTATAGGGCACTAAACCCAACAATTTCTCACTTGTCCTAAAGTAGGTGAGATGTGTCTTTGAGACCTAAGCCTTTCAAATGTCCCTCAAAGTTCTTTGCAGGTAACATTTTGGTGAAAGTATCAGCATGGTTGCTTTTTGACTTTATCTTCACAACTTCCATATTGCCTTGATGTACTATCTCTCTAATCAAATGATATTTTCGCTTTATATGCTTTCATCTTTTGTGGCTTCTTGGTTCTCTTAAATTTGCCACTGTACCATTGTTATCGCAATACAGTGTAAGTGGTTTATTCATGTCTGGAACGACTTCCAAATCATTTAAGAACTTACGGAGCCAAACAACTTCTTTGGCTGCTTCACAAGCAGCCACATATTTAGCTTCCATATTCAAATCAATAATATAAGATTGTTTGATGTTTCTCCAAACTATGGCTCAACCACTAGAAGTAAACACTAATCTAGACATAAATTTATGTGTATTTTTGTCTAAATCAAAATCAAAATCAGTGTGTCTAGTGGGAATCAAATTCTTAGGACATTATACTAGCATATAGTTTCTTGTTCTCTTGAGATACTCGAGAATATGTTTAACCGCCACTTAATGATCTAATCTTGGGTTAGATTGATACCGACTGACTATACCCACCGCATAGCAAATGTCAGGTCTTGTACAGAACATGGCATATATTAGACTTCCCACTGTAGATGCATGGGGTACCCATATCATGTTTTCTTCCTCTTGAGGTGTCTTAGGACCCTATTCTTTTGAAAAATAAACTCCATGACATGTAGGTAAATTTCCTTTCTTGGAGTTTTGCATTGAAAATCTGATAAGCACCTTATTGATGTATGATGCCTGAGACAGTGCCAATAATTTGTTCTTGTGATCTCTTATAAGTTGGATTCCAAGAACATAACTTGCCTCTCCCAAATCTTTCATTTGGAATTAATTGGCATGCCATCTTTGCATTAGATAATATCCCTACATCATTCCTTATGAGTAGGATATCATCTACATAAAGAACTAAGAACATCACCTTCTTATCTTTGATGTACTTGTATATATGAGGTTCATCAACATTTTGATCAAAACCATAAGATTTGATCGCCTCATTGATCTTTAGTTCCAAGGTCTTGAAGTTTGCTTAAGTTCATAGATAGACTTTTATAACTTGTAAACTTTTTGCTCTTGACCTTTGACTACAAACCTTTCTAGTTGCACCATACGAATGCTTTTCTCAAGGTACCCATTCAAAAAGGCAGTCCTGACATCTATTTGCTATATCTCGTAATCAAGACATGCAGCAATGGATAAAAGAATCCGAATGGACTTAAGCATAGTTACGGGCGGAAAAGTTTTTTCATAATCAATTCCCTTTTTTTGGGTATAACCTTTTGCCACAAGCCTAGCTTTGAAAGTCTTAATTTTCTCATCCATTCCTCTTTTCTTCTTGGAGATCCATTTACACCCTATGGGTTTTATCCCTTCAGGTAGGTCTACAGGTTCTCAAACTAAATTAGAGTACAAGGACTCCATTTCAAGGTTCATAGCCTCCAGCCCTTTCTCCTTCTTCGAATCTTCTATTGCATGATGATATGTCAATGTGTCATCCTCACCATTATCTGAGATAGCAACATGTGCTTCTCCAATTTTCTTGCAGTGAGTAGGTGGTCTCACAACCCTCCCACCATGTAAAGGTGGTATGATATATTGATCTGGAGATGTGGTCTCCTTATCTTGTCCTTCGACAATGGTTGTTGGTTGCAGTTTAATCTAATTAGAAAGTTACTCTTCAAGTATAACTTTGGTATGAGGTTTATAGTTTGTCATATAATCATTCTCAAGAAAAGTGGCATTTGTGGACACAAATACCTTCTTTTCTTATAGACTATAAAACAATCCTCCCCTCTTCTCGTTTGGATATCCTACAAACAAGCATACTTTAGAATGTAATTCTAGCTTCCTAGTCTTTCCTTTCTATACATGTATTGAACACCCCCATATACGGATATATTGCATACTAGGTTTGCAACTATTCCATAACTCTAAGGGTGATTTTGAAATAGACTTAGATGGAACCATATTTAGAAGATATACTATAGTTTGTCGTGCATATCCCCAAAATGAAGTAGATAATGATGAGTAGCTAAACATGGATCTCATCATATCGAGCAACGTTTGATTTCTTCTCTCTGCAACACCATTCTATTATGGTGTTGGTGAGTTGTGATAGAAAACCATGTTCTATCAAATAGTCCTTGAACTCCGTATCAATGTATTCCTCTCCTCAATCAGATCGAAGAGTCTTTCTTAATTGCTTTTTAGCTTTTGCTTAGAATTCTTTGAACATTCCAAAAGTTTTAGATTTCCTTTGCATTAGGTACATGTATCCATACCTTGAATAATCATTAATAAATGTGATGAAATATTCGTAACCACCACGTGCTTGTACATTCAATTGACCATAGATGTCTGAACGTATTAGCTCAAGTGGTTCGTTGGCCTTTCACCTTTTGTAGAGAAAGGCTTTCTAGTCATTTTACCTTTAAAACAAGATTCACAAACTGATAGAGAACTAACTTTTAGTTCTCTTTAAGGACTATCCTTTACTAGTCTGTTATTCCTATCAAGGTTAACATGATCTAATCTAAGGTGCCTTGGGTATGTTTCATCATCAAAAGAAACCTTCTGCTTCTTGAGTTTTGGTCTTGGAAAACGAGTACGTAGTGAAAATTTTTTAAATTTTTAAATTAGAGTATTTCTCAAAACACAAGTTTGACACACGAAATGTATAAATTAACTAGATCTTACTAACCTTGTGTGTTGAAGACTTATGTAATCTATGAGGAGAAAGGTGTTCCAGAAAAGCCTTAACTAACTGGTCTTCTTTGTTATTCTCTATATATGATCAGAATGTGTGTGGGCACACCTCGTTTAGCTCTTCTCTAATGACTCTCCTTTTAACCAATTAAGAAAATCTAAAACTAAGGTTCGTGATTTGTGAACAATAGCTCTTCAGCAATTTTCAGAGTTTTCACACAGAGTTCTCACTTTTAATTTATCAACTGATCTAAATAACTTAAAAAACTCACTTCCTATTTATAGAGGTCGTCCTTAGGTTAGTTATTATCAGATAAGGCCTCACAAATTCGAATCTGAATTAATATTTGATAAAATTGTGTAAAAATGCGTGATCAGATTATCATTCAATCGGCCTATCGAACTATAGCTTGGCCTGCCGAACTTACTCCATTGGTAGGCCAAACCTATAGATTGGCCTGCCGAACTTACGATAAATGATCCTTGTGAATCTTTTATTTCTCATCCGAGATTCTTTAGATAAAGCCTTAGTTTTAAATCAAATAACATAATAGAGAAGTTGTCTAATGAAAACAGTCATATCTAAATAATCTCTATGAAAAAAAAAATCCTGATAATTCAACAAGTTTATCTTGAATTAATTTATACAAAATTAATTCAACCGACAAACAAACGTGAATTATCTAATCTGATCAAATTTCAACAAATCTAATAATTTAACATAAGTCACCAATTTATTAGAAAAGCATGCTGTATCATTATAAGATTTGTTATGAGCTAGTAAAGGGGACCTGATGGACCTATATAGTTCAAGCTCTCGATAATTATAAAACCAAATATCCTAGATATATGTTTCATAATTATCAACTCGAACACTACTCCACTAAAAGCTTAAAACTGCACTCCCGAACTATATAAAATTACGAAGCCTAAATAACTAAGCATCTATGACATATCATAATGTATCGTATCCCTATAGGATAAATTATGTCTTACCTTTCTGATTATTTTTCTCTCACGTTCTATTATCTCACCATCATAAAACTTGCCATCCAAAGACAATATACCATTTGGTTACACCTATGCATCCAAATGGTTGAGCGTTCTAGTTTTCTAATTACAGGATAACGTATATAAGAGGATCTCATCGACTCCTAAAGATGAGCTATGGATTCTGTATCTATGAATAGTAGGTCTACACTATCAAGAGTCATGTCTCCAACATACCGGCATGCATACCAACATAAAAATGTGGATGTCACCCTTTGGTACATCAAAAGACATAAGTCACAACAACAAGCCCATTATTCATCTCAAGATTAAGATACAACATATATGATTGCCTAAAGTGAATCGATTTGTTGAGACAAAATTATTAATCCACATATATTACACTTTATGTCTTGATCTAATACATTGTCACCTAAGATAATGCACCAATGTTTCTATTCGGGGAGTCCACCTTCGATAGCCAAGACAAACCATCTCCTGTTAGGGATATAGATAACATAACAATTTTTACAAAAAAAAGTGCCCAACTTTATTCCCTCGATTATGGATCTTATGAATAAGACCGTCAACTTAAGAATCATGTCTTTTGTATAATTTGTCCATCATATGCCTGATTCTAAACGTTTAGATCAACAGTTTTAAATTTTTGTTTGCTTATTATACATTCTACAAATATGAATGTAAAGAGGACAATAATTTAGTATATGAATAATAAATAAATTCTTTATTGATAAAAGTGTCTCCAAAAACATATTACATTTTTACTTCTTAGTGTAAACATGTCTAACATCTAGTTGTTCAACTTTGAACATTTCGGTATTGAGCAATGATTTTTCGTTAGGTCTTAAAATGTAAAGCCCATTTTCTAGATGTACAGAACAAATATCCAAACTATTTTGAGAAATATTAGCATAATTACCTTTAAAAGAAACATTAAACATTTGTTCAAATAACCTGAAAATAGAAATCAAATTTCTACGAAAACTAGGAATATAATAAACGTTGTCTAATGTTAAAAGCCTATTTTTAAAATAAAGTTTAACTACTCCCAATACTCTTGCTAAAACAACTGCTTTTGTTCCCACTATCATTGTTTGTTCTCCATTGGCAAGCTTCCTTGAAGAACTAGGCATCTGCAAAGAAGAACAAACATGGTTAGTTGCCTTCGAATCAACTATTTAAGGTAAAGTATCATCTTCAACTAAACAAGCTTCTAAAATGAGTAAATCTAATTTATCATTGTTCTTCTTTTCTTTGAGCTCCTAAAGATATTTCTTGCAGTTTCTCTTCTAGTGTCTAACTACACCACAATGGAAACATTTTCCTTTGGGCTTCTTTTGCTTTAAGCACCATTTGATGTTATTGCTCTTGTTCCTCTTAGGATGCCCTCCATTCTTAAACTTACCACTTCCTTTAGTTATTTTCTTTCTCTTTCTGTTCTTTCGAGCAGAAGAGGAAGGATGAGCCTCAGCAACATTTGCCTTAGATTATTTACTCTTTTCTTTGGAAATAGATTCAAAGTTTTACAGCCCATTAAGCAACTCAGTTGTGTTATATTGTAGCTTGTTCATGAGATAGTTGCTTTTGAAATAAAGGAATGCAGGGAAGAGGGTTTTCAAAATCATCCCCACCTATGTAGCTTCATCTATCACTGCCCCATTCACCTTGGCCTCATGGAGATAGTTAACCATGCTGAGATTATGTTCTCTGACTAAATTGCCTTCATTTTGGCATTCCTCACAACCTTTATGGCTTCATGATGTTCCTTTTTAGAAGGTTTGCTAAACATGTCTTGTAGAGATTGCATTATCTCATAAGTAGTCTCCATGTTTTCGTGCTTCATCCTAAGCACGTCAGACATAACAGTCAAAAGAAAGCAGCATGCCTTGTTATTTGCCTTGATCTAACGATCATATGCTTCTTGTACATTACGAGAGGCATTGGTAGCAAGCAGTGGAGGACATTCCTCCATCAGGACAAACTTGTAATTATCATAAATTAGTACAATATTCATGTTACTCTTCCACCTGACAAATTATCTCCAATTAATTTTTCAATTGAGAGAATAACGATGATTAGATTAGACATTCTTACTGTAATAAATAAATAAACATCATAAACATATGTTTTGGAATAGTAAACGTGATGCATGATGCATATAGAAAAAGACATAAAATATTTTACTTATTCCATGATTATTCAATTTTGATAAACAAAGTGCTGTCGCACGATAGGTCAAATTATTTATAAATTGAATAGAGACATTCTCAATTAATAAATATATTCAAAATATCTTATATTTTCTATATTTATTAATAATTTTTTATTTTGGTTAAGATATAATTAACAAATTAATTTATTCTTATGAGTGTAACCTATTATTTTAGATTCTAATAACTTAATTCAAAATTGCCTCCATAGGGTAGGTCAATTTTGAAATACAAATCATATCTCTTGGAAGCCAACCTTGTTATTGATTTAAATGGACACCTTTTATTGAGAGGACGAAATCAAAGCCTCGTTTGGCGACACATAAATCTCATGGTGTTGTACTAATAGTGGAGACTGCATGCTATATTGTCATATTATCTTCTCCCACTTATTATTTTAAAATGATGTGTTTTATCTTATAAAACATCCTATGTTTCGTAATTCTAGTAAATAAAAACAATTTTTTAATTACTAGGTTATATTTTGTGTTAATAGAATCCCATCCTATTTACATTTAAATAAATTACAAGATTTTTTAAAAATCTAAATTTATTATGAATTATCTAAGCTACCTAATATTAAACAATTTAAAATTAGATAACTTAAAATTAATGTAAATTTTACCAAGTTTTGACTATTAAAACTAAAATTATATTATTTGGTTGATTAACAAAATAATTTAAAATAAGATTTTATAAAATCAACCTAATTAATTTTAATCTCATTAAATTAATTGCATCACATATTAAATCATTTTATAAATAACTTTATAAAAAAAATAAAGTAATATGCAAGTGTATGCATGTCATATTACAATAACTATAAGTTGGCACTTTCCTAGATGGTATGTTATAGTGCATGAGCATATTATCATAATCATCACATAAAATAATAACATGAAAAGACAATAAATGATGGATTTTTGACTAGGTCTTTTTGTGTAATTAAATTACAACCCATAAAAAATTAAGATAAAAAAATTACAAGGGTTTTTTTTTGTAATTATACATATTTCCTAGCTCTATTGAAGTAGACTTTACTAGGCGGTTTACTACACGAAAATCTGTTGCGTTACCTTTTAAAAAAAAGAAAAAATTACAATACGTGTCTAAATTATTGTTATGAAATTAAAATCTAATACAATATTTAAAATATCTTAAAAATGTCCTTAATGATATAATAATTATCTTAAAGATATTATATATTGTACTATATAAGTACATATAAATAATTTTAATGATATTATTATGAGAAATTTATAAAATTTTTATAAATTAGAGTCATATTTTAATTCAATAAACGTAATTAGCTGAATTCTCTCCTTAGCCCTTTAAAAAATTGTTGGTCCAAATTTTAAAAAAGCCCAGCAATCCATTTGGTCACAAGAGGTAACCAAATCTACTTGATCTTCTTACTCAATGTTTTCTTCACGTGCCGCGTTCTCCGTCAAGCAACCGCACCTTCTCCATCCCTTCTCCATGGAACGAAGCTGAAGAGGCTCTAATATTGTCGCCGTTTATGTGGCTGATGACCGAGAAGCTTCACGGCGTTGAAGAGACACACGTACGGTGCGTCCCGGCCCTGCTCTTGCGCGAAGCGACCGAAGCTAGTAGAGCTTCCTGTGGAGCTCGAGGCGATGCTCCCACCGTGCTGTAGGTCTGCGTTTTTCTCCACTGCCTCGTTGAGCGCGGTGGCCGAGCAAGGAGCTTCCCCGCTGAGCCACCCGAGAGCTGCAGTCGACGGCGCCATGTGAAGCTTCAGCACCTGAAGCCGAGGCCGCTCGCAGCGGGTCGAGAGGCTACTTGGGTCGAGCTGGGAAGCTCCAGCCACCCTTTCTCCACTCATGGCAGAGCCTCGCCGCCGTCGATCCTCCCTCTCGCTGGCTCTCCATGGAAGGCCGCAGCGCTCAAGGCCGAGCTATGAGGCTCGAGGCCGAGTGCTGACGTTGCCTAACAACGGCTCAGGGCCGAGCTCTGGCGGAGCTCAAGACCGAGCCGTCGCTTCTCCGTTCAAGGCCGAACAATGTGGTTCATCACGTAATAGAGGAAAGAAGAGAGAGAAAAAAAAACTTTTACAGGTAATGTACGCGTCAAAAAGAAAATTATTCATGTACTTTATATCGCATTTAAAGTGCAAATTTGTTTATTAAAAAAATGTGCAGCTTGTTTGTATTATTCCCTTTTTTATTTTTTTTATTTTTTATTTACTTCTTTATTATTATTATATGACCATTCACGCAAGTGCATCTCATGCACATTAATGAAGGCATGTGAAGGCAAGTGAAGGAACTTGGATAGAAGAAAGAGAGACAAAGAATAATAATAAATAAAATAATAGTGATAAATTACAAAAAACATATGCCCTTTAAGGGTTTACATAAATTTGATCTAATCAAATAGAAAATAAAATTATTAATCCACAAGGACCATATAATTAACGACCAAAATCTATTTATAAAATAACCATTCATCATATGAACAAAATTGCAAAAATGTAAAGTGCCTACAAACATGCATCATGAACATGAAATTATCACAATAAAATCATGTTAATTAAAATTATATATGCAACCCGCTCTGATGCCATTTTTAGAATTAAATATGAAACGCAGTGGAAAGAATAGATCATTGATAAATAAAAATTTTTTGAAAACTTTGTTTATCGAAAATAGTTATATAGTTTTAATTAATAACAAAAAGATTTGAGAATTTTTACAAACTTTTTGAAGACCTATTAGCGTATCCTAGCTTTCTTCTTTAACACCATAATCTTTTAAGCTAAGCCTTTATATCAATAGAAAGACGAGTGGGCGTTAACTGCAAGAAAGAATTAACCTCACACTTTTCTAGATCTGTTATATACTCAACATATGAGATAGCAGACCTTTTTTTTCAGAGAAAGAACTCTCAGTTTTTCTTCTCTAAATATTTAGTAAAAGTTACGTGAAAAGATATATGGAGATAACTGTTATCTCTATCTTTATATCTGAGCAATTAGTTATTTTAATTAATTTTAATTTATTTTAAATCTAAAATAACTACCCAATTAGATATACAAGGAAATGACATACTCTACATTCTTTTTCCCTTTATTTTTTATTTTGAACCAATCATGTATATCGTGATTCTATAATATACATATATATAAAATATATTCGCTTTTTAAAAAGAGAATCACGTTGATACTATAACATATAATATATATATTCGTTAAAAAATTGAAAAATAGACCATGTTTTTTAATCACGTTTTCAAAAAGAAGAGATACGTTATTTTATTATATATTATATAAATATATATAATATAATTAAATCTTTTATATATATAAATTTAAAAATAAATAATATTTATTTAAGAATAGATTTTAAATTAATTTATAATTTAAATTTGTGTCCATGTTGGAAAAGATAAAATTGTGGTCCCACCATACATGTATCACACACAAAATTAAAATTATATTTAAATAATCTTATTATTCAAA
>CAMOHE010028445.1:0-27843 GCA_946598075.1 Artocarpus hirsutus | reverse complement strand
ATTACCAAATTTTCTAAAAATCTAAATTTATTATGAATTGTTTAAGTTACCCAATCATTAAACAATTTAAAAATTAGATAACTTAAAACTAATGTGAATTTTACCAAGTTTTAACTATTAAAACTAAATTCACATTATTCAGTTGATTAATAAATTAAAATTATAAAACCAACCCAATTAATTTAATCTTATTAAATTAATTCTAACACATATTAACTCATTTTATAAACACCTTTATAAAAATAATATGCATGTGTATGCATGTTATGTTACAATAACTATAAGTGGACACTTTCCTATATGACATGTTATAATGCATGAACATGTTATCACAATCATCTCATGAAAATAAAGCATGAACATAAATAGTGGATTTTTGACCGGGTCCTTTTGAATAATTAAAATTACAACCCATAAAAAAAATTAAAAAAAAATTACAAAGGTCTTCTTGTAAGTTATACATAATTCCCTACTCCATTTAGGCAGTCTTCATTAGGTGGTTTACTGTGCAACAATCTGCTGGGTTGCCTTTGAAATTTGAAGGCCCAAAGTTCTCAACTAGGACAAAAATCCAATGAACTTCTTTTTCTTCATCGCTCCACGTTTAGCAGGTGAAGGAAAGGAGGAAAAAAATAATAATGATAAATTACAAAAAGCTTATGCCCTCTTATGGGCTTACATAGATTTGATCTAATCAAACTGAAAATAAAATTATCAATCCAAAAGGACCATATAATTAACGACCAAAAATCCATTCAATGAACAACCATTCATCACATGAAAGAAAATAACATAGATGTGAAGTGCCCACAAACATGCAAAAAAAAAAATGATATTATCACAATAAAATCATGTTAATTAAAATTATATATGCTATAACCCGCTCTGATGCCATTTGTTAGAATTAAAATATGAAACGTAGTGGAAGAGGAGGATCGTTGACAAACAAAAATTTTCTAAAAACTTTGTTCATCAAGAATAGATATATAATTTTAATTAATAATAGAAAGCTTTAGAAATTTTACTAACCTTTTGAAGACTTTCAGGGTATCCTAGCTTTCCTCTTTGACACTATGATCTTTCAATCCAGGCCTCCACACCAATGGAAAGACGAGTGGGCGTCAAACTGCAAGAATGAATTTTCCTCACACTTTTCTAAATCTGCTATGTACTCAACACATGAGATAGCAGACCTTTTTTTTTTTTTCCAGAGAAGAACTCTCAGTTTTTCTCTCTGAGTATTTTGTAAAAGTTACGTGAAAGAAAAAACTTTTGAGATAACTGTTATCTCTCCTTTTTTATATATGAGCCATTAGTCACTTTTTTAATTGACTTTCAATTTAAAATAACCACCATATTAGATATATGGAAAATGATATATTTTACTTGATTGTAACCTTGTTACTTTCCCCTTCCCTTTTTTTTTTTTTTTTCCTTTCCTTTTCTTTCCCGAATCACTTAAAAGTGATATGTATAATATATATATAAAAGGTAAAACATAAACGTGTTGCTGCTGCTGTTGCTTTTTGCTTCCCTTTTTTTTTTTTTTTAAATCTGGAATCACGTGATTCCTTTTTCTTATATATATATATATATATATATATAAAGTAGAAACGTAATGATACGTTTCCTTTTTTTTTCTTTTGTTTTATATATATATATATTAATATATTATAAAATCTTATATATATTTAAAACGTAAACAAACGTTTACGTATTCTATGTATATATATATTAATATATAATCAAATCTAATATATATATATATTAACATTCAAAAATAAATCTTATTTATTTAAGAATAGATTTTAAATATAATCAATTAATTAATTAACTAATGCTCAGTAAAATGTGACAACATTTATCACATTACATTATGTATCACAGAGAACATTTTTCTGTATCACATTAATAATTCAAGTGTAAAATAATTAATTCAGAATTCAATAATTCTAAACTAAATATGTATAATTCATTCTATGCATAAATCTAATATAGTGTTATAGAGGTGGCATTGGGGACCTATGGACTTATAACCCAATCTCCAATAAATTTGACAATTAATCAAATTCTTTAATTAATGTGTCAAATTTATTAGTTTCAGTGTTACTTCACTAAAAACCTGAAACTGAACTCTTGAGGTTATAGTAAAATTACTCAAAGAAAATAAACGAGTAGTCCACTGATATAATCATTACATATAAGTCAATCCTCCATAAATAGTACATAATAAGAGCTAAGTTCAATTTTCGTTTACCACTCTTATTATATCTTTATCCTTGAGTACCAATAATTCTCTAATAAACAGTTAATTCATAATCTTATTATGAACGAGCGCTCTACTGTTCAAACCTCGAATCATCACTCAAGAGAACTATTTTTCTAACTTCCATAGGGAAGGAATGGATTACATATCTATATAATATTATTCCTAGCCATTTATTACATTATATTTCCAAGATGCTAAGTTATGATTTGTGCTTACACAAATCTTACCATGCAAGTCAAAAAACATAATGTCATAAATAAGAGTCTAACAAATACTCAGAATTAAGACTGTCAAATATATGATCATCATAGTGACAAATTTGAATACTCTATTCGTAACGGATGATTATTAAAGATTCATAATTTATCTGGTCCAGTCCTATATAATCTCATTATATAAAGTACCTCCAATCTAATGTCTCTACATTGATAGTCCGGATAATGACTATTTCATTCTAAATGAGATTGGACCACACTTGTAATATTTAATTAAAGATCCCAAACTTTAATTAATTATTACGGACTGTTTAGATTATTATCTATAAATTTTATCCCTAAGCATATAATACTTATATGCTAAATTTATAGTCACATAAATAATCATGGAATTTTCTTGATGTTTATAAATGTATTCATAACACATATATCAACCAAAATAATAACAAATGTCACTTTATTTATTTATTAACAATATATACAATGTCATAGCTTTTAAGACACCAAACCCAACAAACTATTGCTTCACCTTGCTAGATTTTATCTTGTTTCCTCTCTTCACTTTCACGAGATTCACCCTCTGCTAACCGCTCTTTTTGCTTCTTTGGTGTTCCGCCATATTTATGGCCCATCTCAAAAGGCAACAACCTACCAACAGGCAGATTAGGCTCCCTGTTGTGAAATATCCAACCAATAAGCCAACAAATAGTTATAACAGAAAGATGAAAGACCAGCACTAATAGTGTGTTAAAGTAACTAAAGCTCAGAGATGTTCACATTCAATTGCTAGGCCAAACTAGTCAAAAGGTGTAGATTGAAGTAGTTACCTTCTATGATGCATTTAATTAGCATACATAGTCATCATCCATTGCTTCCAAGCAGCCATGCATTAAGAAAGATAACTATTTTTTTTACTACATTTTTAATCACCTTTTAAGAAAAAAAAATTCTAAAATTGTTTTAGGGTTCTCTAATACAGAAATAATGTAGGGTATACCACAAACCAAGCTTCTATCACAAGTTAAAGTCTTTGGACCAGTACCTTGTTGGCAGTCTAACTTCATCATTATCCATGTTAGCATTTTCTTCCCCATCTTGTATGTCTTTCTTTGCAGTTTTTCGAACCTTCATATAAGAGGAAATTGGGATGTTGTCTTCATCTTCACTTTCCAATCCTAGAATTGCAGAGCTACCTTTTGCAATACTTTTTGGTTTGGAATATACATCTGTTGGAATTAAAATATGAAACGTAGAGGAAGGAACGGATCGTTGACAAACAAAAATTTTTTGAAAACTTTATTCATTGGGAATAGATATATAATTTTAATTAATAATAGAAAGCTTTAGGAATTTTACTAATCTTTTGAAGACTATCAGGGTATCCTAGCTTTCCTCTTTGACACCACGATCTTTCAATCCATACCTCCACACCAATGGAAAGACGAGTTGGCATCAAACTACAATAATGAATTTTCCTTACACTTTTCTGAATCTGCTATGTACTCAACACATGAAATAATAGACCTTTTTTTAAGAGAAGAACTCGCAGTTTTTCTCTCTAAGTATTTTGCAAAAGTTACATGAATGAAAAAGTCTTGAAATAACTGTTATTTCTCCATTTTTATATCTGAGCCATTAGTCACTTTTCAATTGACTTTCAATTTGAAATAACCACCATATCACATATATAGGAAAAGTATATATTTTGTATGATTGTAACCTTTTTACTTTCCTCTTCCTTTTTTTTTTTTCTTTTCTTTCTTTCCCGAATCACTTAAACGTGATTCTATTAACTTTTAATATATATATATATATATATATATAGAAGTAAGCGTGAAGTCCACCTTTCCTTCTTCTTCTTCTTTTTTAATATATATATATATATATATACATATATATATCTTGTGAACTTCACGCTGAAGTGAAGTTCACGGTTTTTTTTTTTATATTAATATATATATATATTAATATAAAATCTTATATATAAAAAGAGTTGGTTCAAAACCATATATATATATATATTTAAATCTAAATTTAAAAATAAATCACATTTATTTAGGAATAGATTTTAAAATTAATCAATTAACTAATGCTCAGTTAAATGTGACAACATTTATCACATTACATTATGTGTCACAGAGAACATTTTTCTGTGTCACATTAATAATTCAAGTGTGAAATGATTAATTCAGAATTCAATAATTCCAAACTAAATATATATAATTCATTCTATGCATAAATTCAATATAGTGTTTTAGAGGTGGTATTGGGGACCTATGGACCTATAACTCAAGCTTTAATAAATTTGACAATTAATTAAACTCTTTGATTAATGTGCCAAATTTATTAGTTTCAGTGTTACTATACTAAAAACCTGAAACTGAACTCTTGAGGTTATAGTAAAATTACTCAAAGAAAATAAACGAGTAGTCCATTTATATAATCATTACATATAAGTTAGTCCTCCATAAATAGTTCATAATAAGAGCTAGATTTAATTTCTGTTTACCTCTTTTTTATATCTTTATCATTGAGTTCCAATAATCCTCTATTGAACAGATAATTCATAATCTTATTACGAACGAGCGCTCTACTGTTTAAACCTCGAATTATCACTCAAGAGAACTATTTTTCTAACTTCTATGGGGAAGGAATAGATTCTATATCTGTATAATATTATTCCCAGCCATTTATTATATTATGTTTCTAAGATGCTAAGTTATGATCTGTGATAAAACAAATCTTACTTAACAAATCAAAAAACATAAAGTCATAAACAGGAGTCTAATAAATACTGAGGATTAAGACTGTCAAATATATGATCATCATAGTGATAAATTTGAATACTCTATTTGTAACGGATGATTATTAAAGATTCATAATTTATCTGGTCCAGTCCTATATAATCTCATTATATAAAGTACCTCCAATCCAATGTCTCTACATTAATAGCCTAGATAATGACTATTTCATTCTAAATGAGATTGGACCGTACTTGTAATATTTAATTAAAGATCCTAAACTTTAATTAATTATTACAAACTATTTAGATTATTATTTATAAATTTTATCCCTAAGCATATAACACTTATATGCTAAATTTATAGTGACCTAAATAATCATGAAATTTTCTCGATATTTATAAATGTATTCATAACACATATAAGCAACCAAAATAATAACAAATGTCATTTTATTTATTTATTAACAATATATACAATATCACAATTTTAGGGCACCAAACCCAACAACATCATCATTAGAATGGCTCAGCTGATGAAACTTCTTCCTAAGTCGTCGTGGTCCTTGAAGACGACCTTTCGAGCGATCGAAGTGGTGAGTGAAAGGCTTTCCGACCTTTACTTCAATACCTAATGCGTATATAAATATATGAGAAAAAATGAAAAACATTATAGGAGAAGTTTCTTTTTATTTTTTCCCCCTTCTTTGATGAATAAATGAAATTGAACCACGGTCCATGCAACCATTCTTACCCCAAAAAGCCATTTTGCTAGTGCCAAATTAGAAGCCTTTCAAGCCCTTTAAGGACTGTTTGGCGTGAGTAGTTCCCACCACAATCTCAGTTATGAACAGTAAAAAGTTCTCACATGCTACAATAACAATAAAAAAAAATTGCTACAATAAAAAGTTTTCACATGCTACTGTAAAAGTGGTTCCCACCACTGATTCATACCACTCTTTCAAACACCCACTTAGTTTATACAGATGGGCGGTAATTTTTTGTATTGTGGGACCCAACTGAAAAATGATGTGGCGATTTTAATTGGGTTCTTAGATAAAGGCTGGGTAATTTTAGCATGAAAATAGCGCGGGAAGCCCAAACGGCAGCTGGCAATTTTGATTTGATCTTTTTTTCCCCTCCAAAAACCAAATCGAACGTATCAGTAGAAAATCCAGTAAATATCAAATATGTAATAAAATATGGATTTTGGTGGGATTATTTTGAATTTCAATATCTTTAGAAAACACACCAAAAAAAAAAAAGTTGAAAGTTTGGGAACACATAAGGCGCTTTTGGCTTTTCATTTACCGAGAATACACAATTATTGCGTGGGAGACTCTTTTACCGAGAGTGGAGACTAGAATAGTCACGTTTAAAAAATCAGTATATATTTATGGATATATGATATGTATTCCACTGATAAAAAATCATAAATTATTTAATTCTATTTCGATTTTAAATAAATGCTAATATTAACAAAGAAAGTTTTCAACGTGCTTGGAGAGCCTATTGATAATTTAGGTCAGGTAAATACTCGCACAATATCTCCTATTCATAGATCGGCACTTGCTTTTATATAATCCCATACAAAATTATCAATTTTTGAAACAATAATTAAAGTAGTAGATCTTTTTAGCCCCTTATCATCTTGGAGGAAAAATCAGACTATTTGGGGGCTGGAGTAGGTAAAACTGTACTCATTATGGAATTGCTCAGCAATATTGCCAAAGCTCATGGAGGTGTATCTGTATTTGGCGGAGAAGGTGAGTGTACCCGCAAAGGAAATGATCTTTACATGGGAATGAAAGAATCCGACATAATAAATGAAAAAAATATTGCAGAATCAAAAGTGGCTCTACTCTGCATTAGATGAATGAACCGTCTGGATCTCTATGAGCAATATCTTTATTGATGAACAAAACGTACTTCTATTTATTAGCAATATCTTTCATTTTGTCCAAGCAAGATCCGAAGTATTTGCATTATTGTGTAGAATGCCTTCCGCTGTGGGTTATTAACTAAAATGGTTTCTTTATAGGAAAGAATTACTTATACCAAACATGGGTCCATAACTTCTATTCAAGTAGTTTATGTACCTGAGGATGATTTGATCGATCCAACTACGGCCGTGACATTTGCACATTTAGACGCTACTATTGTACAATCAAGAGGATTGGCCACCAAAGGCATCTATCCAGCAGTAGATCCTTTAGATTCAATGTCAGCTATGCTCCAACCTCGTATTGTTGGTGAAGAACATATAAAAATATTGGTTTAACCTTTTTGGGTTAGTTTCACAAATGGTTCCTAAAGTTTATCATCAGTCCTATTTTAGTCCTTAATATTTTAAAGTTTCATTTTAGTTTCTAATCTATTACTTTGTTTTAGTTTTAGTCCCTCCATTCGTTAAATGTTATATATTTATGGGAAAACTTTTAAGATGTCTCATATTAGTCCGTAATATATTTTTTTGTCACACTTTTGGTCCCTTTATTATAACTAAGAGTTATTAGAGATCAAACTTTAAAAAATCTAAAGTAAAAAAAGTAAATATAATGATTTTGATACATGCAATTAAAAAAAACACAATTTTATCCTATTAGTAAGATGAATTTTATGTTAAAATGCATGATTATATATTCAGTGCTTAAAAATATTAAAAGTTCAACTTATCTTTTTCTAAACTAAAAGTTATCTTACTAATAATATGATAAATTGTTTTTATTTTAGTTATATAAATCAAATTCGTTGCATTTAGTTTATTACTTTTTTTAATTAATTTTGATCTCTAATAATACCTTGCTAACAGAATGACTAAAAGTAAAACAAAATAATAGATTAGAGACTAAAAGTAAAACAAACCACGTTTCCCATCAACATAAAAAATCGACAATATGGCGGTTATCTATTGAAAACACACACTAAATATGTCGTTCTTTCTCTTTCTCTATCTCTCTCATTTTTAATTTTTTTTTAACTTGAAGGTGGAGGATGTGCTCCCAAACATATCATTTTCATAAAAATAAAAGACGGTATGATTATAAATGAAATGAAGTAGATAAATTGTAACTATTTCCGTACAACATGTCAAGCTTTGTGAGCCAACACGAATACGAGTTTGTACTTTGCACACTCTTTGTAATTAAAAATTCATGCACTTTTTCCTCATTATTTTTAACGGAAAAATAACAAAAAGACCGAAACAAAATCCAGAACAAACATACATTTACACACACGTATTACCTGCATGGAAGACGAATCGTCGCCAGCCATTGAAGAGAGAGAAAGAACCAGAAATGAAAGAAGGTGCAAGTCTGAGTTGAGATAAAAAGTAATGAGATTTTATTGATTTCTTTGAGTGACTCGAGGATTTTATTTTTACTTTTATTTTTATTTTTTGGAGAAGTGTGATCCTAATAGGCTAAGAGGCAGAGAAAAACATTAATGATTGAATATTGATCCATGCCGTATGTATTGACTATGCTAGGCAATAGCCATTGGAACCACAAACTAATTAACCTAGAAATTAACTACACAAGTCTACTCAAAAAATAATAAAAAAAAAACTATATAAATAGATTTCAAGGCTGTCTAACGATTCGTATCCCGGGTATCACTACTATAACCCTTTTTTTAAAAGAAAGGAGTATCAATACCATTATTTAATTGTCTTTTATGATACTCCTTAAAAAAAAAAAAAAAGAAATTGTAATACCTTAAGCTAACTAATAAGCTTGTGGAAAGCCTATTTAATACGGATAAAGAGTATTATCTTTTAATTTACATTATAAATGTTATGATTTACTTAAAATATTCATTTTAGTATAAAAGAGTTTTGAAACTGTTGTTTCATTCATTTCCTTATTTACAATATATACAGTATTTCAAAATAATATGTGGAATACACTATCACATCTAGAGTTAGTAATATATTTGTTTATAAAACCATAACAAAGTTGCTAAGTTTGACAAAACAAAGCTCCAAAATAAGTTTTAAAAGTTGATCTAAAACATAGCATATGAACAAATTTTTATCGGATAGCTTTGGATACTCAGTCAACCCTAACCTTGTACATCCTCACCTGCATTATAAGAACTACAATGAGCTAAAAGCTCAGTAAGTAAAAACTAATGCATGAACATGGACATTGAATGAGAATGCAATCAGACATTTTATTTTATTAGTTTTTTTTCAATAATTCTCACTTCTTTTGGGTATTCTTGGAATGTGGCACTTAACTGGTAATAATATAGGCTGTGGTTTTTGGAGCATGTTCATCATAGTTTGGCCAATATAATAATAATGATACAGGATTTCTAGCTTGGTCTTTAGACCTCAGATATTTGTCGTATTCAGATATTTGGAGAAAGATTTATTTATTGATTAATATGATAGAGGCATTAATACGTGAGTACAACAATATTCTAGATCATATAATTCTAGGAGATCATATATATATATATATATATAGGGGGAAATATGAGAATAGCTGAATATTCAATGAAATTAGATTGAACTTCTACATTAAAAAAAAGATTGAATTTTATTTTATTAATTTTGGAAGGCGTTAGCTAGCCTAACAATTCTCTCAAATGGAGAAAAAGAGGCTGCCCTACCGTCTAGTATGTATATATTTACAATATTATAAAAGTAAGTAAAGATGGGTAGGGAGACCAGTTACGTGCACTCCCTAATTGAATAATTGAAAAGCCAAAATTGGTCAGTATCTTAATTAATTAATTATTTAATACAAACGAATAACCTATACAACTGAGTGGCCAAGTATATATTAGGAGGAGGAGGCGTATTATTGATAATCCAATCGCAACCTCATTAAGCGAAATGGCGAATTCATCTTCATCATTTTATTCTTCTTCTTCCTTCTCCAGAAAAGACAGGGTGGTGTCAAGTGGGAAGCGTGAATCAGTTGAGGTATCTCCGACTCCAGTGAAGGAGAAGATGCATCCAGAATCATCAGACTCTGCAGCTGGATCCTCTCCTTCAATATCCCCAGAGAAAAAGCAGCTTCGATGCGAAGCCGAGGAGGAGAAGGAGAAGGAGGAGGCCTTGGACAACGGCATGAAGCTTATGGTGCCGGTGCCGGTGCCGGTGCCGGAGAGCGAAAACAATCTTCTTTTTGTGAGGAAATGGAGCAACGAGAAGGAAATACTTCTTTTAAGGAAAATGAGAGAGTACGTGGCTGACAAAGGAGAGCATCCGAGGGGGAATTGGAAGGATTTTGTCAATTTTCTAAACGACTCACTGGATTTCAAAGCTTCCGTTTCTCAAGTCAAGGACAAGCTCCGGAGGCTGAAGAAGAGATACCAGAACAAGGCGTCAAAAAAGTGCTACCTTCCAGTCAATCCGCATGAGAAGATTTTGTACAAATTGTCCAAAAAAATTTGGGGCTTTGACTTTGAGGAGCAGCAGCAGCAGCAGAAGAAGAAGAAGAAGAAGAAGAAGAAGAAGATAATTACAAGCTCGATTAGTACTGACATTGACTCTGTTCTGTTTGCTAAACGTGATCAAGATCATGTTGTTGAACGTGCGCTTTCTTTAATTTCTGCATCAAAGAAGGAAAAAATAGAAAAGAAGTTTGCTAAAAAACTTAAGATAGCGGAGTTGGAGTATTTTCTGAAGAAGAACGACCTACTGATAGACCAAGCAAAGCAGGTTCTCAAAGAGCTTAAAAAATGACGCCAAACCAAACAAGGTACGTAATCAATTATTTTTATGTATATTTACGAAATATTATATATTCCGTAATAACATGGTCAGTACTACTACAGTTTGTTTTTGTTCCTCATCAGATTAATTGAAGCCGCTTATATATATATATATATATGCATGTTAGTTTAATTTTGATTTATTAATCATTTTCATTGCTTGATTAGATTGCTGGCTATGTTTTTGATTTTATCTTCAGGTACAATATATCATCCATTTTCTAGACTCTGGTATGCTTAAATGCATATACACATATTTGCAGATTTTCAATAATTTATAAAATAATAAATTATTGAAACGTGTTTGCAGGATAATTCTCTCAAAAATAAACAAAAGTACATGGTTCGAAATTTGAGGAAAAAAGGAGTGCGATTGTGTATAGCATGCTTGTTATCAGTATATATGCGTGTAATTAAATAAAAATGCTAAACTAGAAAAAAAAAAGAAAAGAGAATATATACGCCACTTGAATGCTAAATGCTAATTCACACGACATATATATATGTGTGTGTGTGTGTGTGTGTTTTGTTTTTCAGAAAATAGTTTATTATGTTTTACTTGAAAATATTTACAGATATTGTTGTTAACGTTTTCTATAATTTATTGCTGAAAATGTTAATTTTTCTTTCCTGAGAAAAATAGCTTTATTTTCAGCGGTAGAAGAATCTTTCGTAATTGTCAGATTGTTAGCTTTACTTTTAAAATCAAATTATTTATTCTCGAAGCATTATGAACTATACTGGCCAACGATTCATATCAAGCATAGATTTATCCGGGAGAGTTAGATGTTCAGTTTTCTCATATAATCATATTTTAAATGTGTTTGCAGAAACTGTTCAAGTCGCCTGAGGGGATGTTTGCAAATTGCGTTATGGTTTCAGACTGTTTATGGATTTTTTGATTTTGGCTTTTGTTTTTTTCCTCTTGAAAACAGGCATTAATCTCCTCAGAGTTTTATCAGTTATTATTATTAATTAATTGAGGATGTATGAGAATTATGGGCTGATTTCCTAGCTATTGGTTTAAGTTTTTTTATAATCAAATTCGATTGCGTTGATGATATTATAAAACATTACTGACAAAGAGATTGAAATATCAGTAATAATGTGTTAGTATCACGAAGATTTGGCAAAAAAAAAAGAAAAATTAATGTCGCCGTTAATTCTAAATTCAATTTTAAAATTTATTTAAATGGTTTTCAAATTAATATTAGACAATCAATAATAATTCGATTAATTTTTTCATTGCATTTATTAATTAATTTATTATAAAATATTTTAATAAATCTAACATTATCATGTTAATTATTAATTGTATATTAATTTTATGTATTGTGAAATTTTTTTATATATAATTAATTTTAGAAATAGTTTTTATATAATAAATCTTAGAAAACATTTTTATATGAATATTAACTCATTTTTGTAAAAGCATATTACCAAAGTATTAATCAGTAATCTACCACACTTTTTCTTATTCATATAACAATTTTCTCAAAACTCAACATTTTTAATATCACATATTTTTTTACATGTTATAAACCAACTTATTCTCAAATAAATAATTGCACAATTCATCATGCTACAAATATTTCATACAAAAATTATATTAAAAAAAGTAAATTCATCATATTAACATATGAAAACAAATGGTTTTTTTTTTTTAAAAAAAAAGAAAAGAAAGAAAGAAAGAAAGAAAGAAAGGCCTCATTCAACATATATAATACCCTTCCATGTGATAAAAATAAGTCAACTGAAGTATCAAGTAAAAATTACATAAGATAACTGCATATCAAGAAACTAAAAAAAAAAAACAAAAATCACAGATCTTTCCAATCATAAACTTATATTAATAAATCTTCAAGTGTTTTTATTTTTACCAAAAAATTAAATTAGTTAAACTGAAAATACTTAAGTTTTCAGTTCATATTATTCATATCAAAGAAAAAGCTAACGAGAAGGGCTGCAAGAAAACCAAGCAATAACTCTATTTTCATTTAACAAAAATTATTATTATTTTTTCATAGTGATCCAAAACACTGGTGGACCCAGGTATTCACGAGCGGGGGCACGTGGCCCACTTTTTTTTAAAATTTAAATTTTAACTCTTAATTTGTAATTTAAAATTTTACTTATGTCCTTATTTTAAAAAAAATTACAATCGTAGCCCCATAGAATAACTAAAATGTAGTGTTATACCTCTATAAAATAACTGATAGATGTTGTTGTACCTCTAGAAAATAGTTGAAATTTATTGTTATGCCTTTGTTTCACAAGAAAAATATAATTATGCCATCTCAATTATTAAAATGTATAATTATATATTTCTATTTAATAAAGTAATATTTCTAATTTTTATACTTCCCACTAAGAAGAATTTTTGGCTCCATCACACATCCAAAATACTAAATAACTTTTGCTCTAGCTACTTCCTTTTATTATAAAAGTTCAAGACTAATAATATCAAGTTATGATATTACGCATTTCAGGTGCATATGCAAGTAAATGTAACAATATAAATTAGGCACATATTTAGAGCATTAATTTCTTCTGAAGCGACAAGGTTGCAGTCTCGAATTTGCCGAATCAGAATGAAACCCCACCAAAGAAATGTGACTGTAAAGTCGCCTTAGCGTACACGCTCTCGGCATCCAAAAAACTTTGGGGTTGGCCCCACATTGCCCCACATGGCCCCACAATCAATTATTTTAAGGTTTTTTTCTTTCTTTATTTTTTTAATAATTTTTTGCCTAGACAAAGCATAGAAACTAAACCAATAAATATTAACATAAATCATCGGAGCATAATTAGCTAACGATTCCCTTGAAAATAATAAGATTTTTTGAGCTAAGCCTCTTGAAATTTTAGGTCATCCCACTTTGCTTTTTAAACCTTAAAAGTTCCCACCTTATTGCCTTAAACTTTGAATTTCTCATACTTTATCCCTTCCGTTTTATGTACCGTCAAAACCAAATGGAAAATAACACGTGCGTTTACATGGAGGCTCTACGAGGGTAAAATAATAATTGAATTCTAGGTTATTCGTACCTACATCCTGAACTTTTAAATGCTGACATTACTACTTAATATTTTGAATTTTTTCCATTTTGCTCAATATATCCTGAACTTTTAAATGCTGACATTACTACTTAATATTTTGAATTTTTCCCATTTTGCTCAATATCATTTGTACTCGTCTGATTTCAAAATTCTCAAAAAATGAAGAAAGCCACATTGCGATTTCAAGTTTTATGTAAATTGCAACTAAGAATGAAAATATCGATATCTAAAGAAATATTAGATTTCATGAAATCATTAACATAAATGAAAAGTGAGGAACAATACGAAAATTTGAAGTATTTAAAAATTGAAATACTTTCATGGTTTAAACAGAGCCAATATTAATACAAAGAGGTAAAATTAGTATTCAAAAGTACATAGTCATATCTTTCCTTATCTACTACCTCCGCAATACCACCTTTTGGATTAATACCAAATCTACCGTAGAGTGAGTTCATAAGTATCTTGTAAACATAGCACATCGCGTCATTACTAGTTATCTTAGCTTCTTGTCTTTTCACGAAGAGAGATGTTATAAAGTCCTCGAAAGCACTAGACTTCTTCTCAAACAATTGGGTAGCGTCGGGATCTGACGGTGATCGATGATGGCTGGACAATGATTTTTTTTTAAAAATCCTTACTGGACGACGATTTTTTTCAAAAATCCTTACTTTTTCACATACTTTGGAAATGTTTTCATTTTCGTTTTCAACTATTTTATTATCCAAACAATTTTTGGAGATGGTTTTCATTTTTTGTATCTTTAAAATGGCTAAAAAAGTTTCAAAAACAAAAGCAAACGGGCCAACATGTCATGCCATTTTTTTCATGTATTTTTTTACGCCACAAAAAAATATTGTTTAAAATAATTTGTGCCACAAGCACCAAAACATCTATTTTTTGTCCTTGTTTATATTCCTTTTGTTCTTAAACAACACCATTTTTTTTTTTTCGATTCTCTCCTCCTTTGTTTGTCTGTGTTGTTGTTTTTTTCCTCTATCTAAAATTTTTATTATTTGGTAATATATTATTATTATGTGAATATAATATTTCTCGGCCACTATTGGTGCCGGCGAGAAATGAGGGTGAGAGATGTAGAGGTGAAAGAGAGGAGGATATTTTAGAGTTTTTGTTCTCAATTTCTCATGAGATAATATTTATTACATATTTTTAAACTATATGACATTATTTACTAAGTCTTAACCTAAAGATGTTATTTTGCTCTTTTTCTTTTGAATTAATTGAATATAAGATAATTATCAGTTCATTCGGAAAGGGAAAAAAAAAGTTACAAAAGAGTTAAAGAGTCAGAAGTCTGATATGAGAACTCAAACAAAAAGTTATATAAAAGAGCTAAAAAAAAATGTGGAACGATTAAGAAAGAAAGAACACATTCATTGTGCAACATTTATATCCAAACCACATCCTTCTCAATCACATAAGACGGTAAAACATAAATTGCAGCTTAAATTTCTCATAAATGTGTTTAAAATAAGTAGAGTCGTTTGCTAAAATTAATAGTATTTCTCGTTTCATGCATGAAATATTAGGTCCTGCTTCTTTACTGGCGTTAATACCGGTCTTATCAAGTACATTATCTTTGCAATTTTGTAAATCTGTCGCCAATAAACATAGCCAATACAATGTCAAAAAGTGATCCGATCTTCAACCAAGGCACCAGATAGATGCCAAACAAAAATGAACTTGTTTACTTTCTGTCCACATGACAAAAACTGTTTGTATGATCCAGAAAATTGAGCACGATTAAGCCTTTAATTTGCAGCAGGGTTCCACGCAACACTTTCTTCCCTCGGTTACCAAATGGACTGTCTGGTCCTTAATATGCATGGAAGGTGGACATGGCCTCGAACTTGACCATGCCGTGTACACCATTTCTGCAGCTTCTGTTGACAGCCCATTGTTGCTAAGATCCAGCAATTTCAACTTCTTCGCCTTACTAATAGCAGTGGAGATCTCCTGGGTGAAATGTTTCTCTCGAGAGGAAGAACTGGCACAGCTGTCGTCGATCTCAGAGACACCATCTTCATCATCATCATTGTCAGCAAATTCAAGCTGATCAAGTTCATTGTTCTCAGTTACGCGTGCTGTATCATGTGGCTCAGTTTGATGTTGATCAAGATCTACGTTATCAGCAAGATTGAGGTCTTCAAGGGAATTATTATCTGTGCAAAGCACCAAAAGAATCAAAACTCTTAAGTAAGATATATTGCAAATTTCTACATGCTATATCTGAAAACAAAAGTTGTAGGTGAAGTGGTCAATATTTACAACCTACTAAAGCTTGAAGTATTTGCAGAGTTCCGCCAGGACCAAGCTGACATTTTTCCAAGACCAAAACTTTGAGGCAACATTTACGGTTCAAAAGCAGTGACGATAATGCATTGCTGCCCTGTTTTCCATTAGATTTGGTCAGAAAAACAAGGGGCAATCAAACAAAAATGAAACGAGTATAGAACTCTAGAACACTCATTTTTTCCTTTTTCCCTCGTTTTAGATAGGTAGACTGAAACGTCGAATCACAGATTACGTTCATTCTTTTGCATCTAAAAACAATGATTTTCATTAAGAGAAGGGAAAACTATACAATATGAATCAAATTAGGCTTATCTACATACAATATGCGAGAGTCGAGCAATTCTGTCTTAATTGCTACAGACATCAAACATGTGGAATTATCAACAAAGTCCGCTAACAAGCTAGTTCAGACCAGTCAGTGTAATTTTTGTAATCCATATCACTTATTTAGAATTTGATATAGCACTGGGTTAAACAAAATTACAAAAATAATTGATTACCCAAAAAATAAAAATAGACACGGAGATATTCGTCAAAAGAATAGAGAACTACAGAAATGGTCAAGGAACAAGAGAGTTTTTGGGGTTACAGGCATTAATATAACTGTTTGCAACGGGAAATAACAATAAAAGAGAAAATGTAAAGTAACAAACCTCGCATGCAATTTGATTCCCTGCAAGGTCGAGCTCAAGAATTGAACAAAAAACAGAGAAATCGGCATTAAATTGGCGAAAGTAATCAGATGTAAGTCTGCAATATGAAAGATCAAGTTTTACAGATTCCTGAGGCCCATCTAACAAAGACCCAGTCACCAAAAACGCCGATTCCTGCCAAAACGATCATATGCAATTAGCACCATGTGAAGAACTATGCCAAAAAGACCTCGAAGACATTTCATTATCATATGATATATGTTTTGAATGAGGTGGAGTCTTTTTTCTTTTTTCCTTTTTTACTTACATTTCCAATACCAGTTTCCCCAAGCAGTAATGAGGACAAGCATGAGGTTCTAGTAAACTGACATAGGCTATCAATTACATGTTCCAGCAGCCACGGGCACAAACCATTCAGAGAAAGTGCTGAAAATCTACAAACGCATTTATTCTTTAGTTGGCTGCATACATGTAATGGGAAACAACAATGTGGTTTTAAAGTTCTCACAAACCTTTTCAATGTGGTAAGCTTGGCCAGTAAATTAATAAAGGCTTCTTCAGATATATTTTTGTTATGTCCTGTAAGATAGAGACGCGAGTTGCACGTGATGATTCAAAAACAAGGAATTCAACGGACATTTTTATTAGAAAAATGATAAGAAAGCTTACCAATAAATAACTGTTCAAGCATGGATCCAGCGTCCAAGGCATCTGCAACTGCTTGAACTGCTCTAAATGTAATAGAGCAGCGCTCCACGTTCAAGCTATGAAGGGCTACACTCAATTTAAAGTACAAGTCGAAGTTGAGTAACAAGTATATAAAAAATAAGGCAGCACTATTCCCAGGTAATGTTGACTGATAAGCTACGGGAAATTAATCGACAGAGAGAATAAAAAAGGACAAAAAGAAAAATGTCTTTTACCTCTGCATTCTTTTAAAACAGCTGAAAGGTAAGATTTGCAAGCGTCAGTGAGGCGGTTTCCAGATAAATTGAGAACTTTTAATTGAGAACATAGCACTGGACATTCAATAATCTGAAACAATATTGAGAAGTCATTATGAAAACATATAGAAATAGAAAGAATGTAATTACTTGATTCAAGAAATTCTCCTTGGGAAACAAGATATTCCTCTCCTTTTGGAATAGAAGTTGTACTTGCATTTTTTACAGAGATGGAATGATTCAATCCTCAAATTTTTCAAATTGAACACTCACAGTGTACGAATTTCATGTTTCCTCAGAACAATGCTAAAGTGAAATGGGAGATGGTTGCAAACCTGACACAGTGAAGTTGGACCGAGGCCATTGCAATGCAGATCCAATGTTAACCCACCATAATTTTGGCCAAGAGAAACAAATACTTGTTGCAATAAATTCAAAGTTGCTTTTCCTGGAGGCAATAAGCAAATAACTTACCAAAAGTTGATGGAGATATTGATACTGCTCGTGGTTAAAAACATGCGAAAGAATATTTTTAGTTTAGGAACATTTGAAAGCTACATAAGCCAGGCTAAATGGATATAATTACCTAAACAATTGTGAGAAAGGTCCAGCTTTACAAATGGTTTGTGGACTTGCAGGGCGTTGAGTAATGGAATTATAGAATAATCATTTAAGTCACAGCAGGATACAATAACTTCATCGTCTGAAACCTGCCAAACACAATACATAAAACATAAAAAGAAAAAGAGAACAAATAATTTCTTCATTGAAGCTGTCATGTCTTGTACTTTCATTAAACATAAAGGCTTGCACAACGGAATGCATGAATTCAATGCTTTGTATAAAGGAGCATTAGAATAAAAAATCTACCTTTCCATAGCCTAGAAGAAGAAGAAGAAGAAGAAAGTATCTTGCGACAAGAACCATAACCATAATCCCAGAAGTAGCTTTTAAGGTATACCAGGGAAAGGGAATCAAAATTTTGCCATACTACCACCCAATTCAATTATTACCTCTGAGTCATATAATTTCTTCAGCAACTTCACATTGAGTTTCTGTGATACTTCCTTGCAGGCTTCAATGTAGAGTTTCATCAACTGCTTCTTAACCCATCCTGCGTGCACATGAAACTCTATTGTTACAAGTAATGGACAGAAAAAGAAATCCTTTTATATATTGAAATATAACTCGTAGAGGAATTAAATGATATAATATGAAGCTGAAACATCAAATGCAGGCTCAACAACTTAGTAGACTCCAAAAGAATAAATCGCTTTCTCGAGGAATAATGTTTAAAAAGGATTATGACTGAAAGAAAGGGTGCAATAGTATAAGATTCTGAACAAGCAATGTGTTTTGTTTAGAATTGCAAAATCATCAAGCATATTATTTCCAATCAAGCAGCTGATTACCTCTCTAGTCCATAGACCAGTGCACTTCAACAAATATGTAAATAACCAAGTACAACGCTAGTAAAAATGATTGGCATCTTGTTTCTTTTGCATTATATTTTTTCCCCTTTCAATGATGGTTGTAATGATTTTGTTGTTCTTACCAGAAATCCCAAGGAATAAGGCAATTTGTTTGCACAACATATATCCCGTCCGTGCAAAGTTTTACTTCTTGCACGAAATGATCACGTTTAACACAACAAAAGACGACTACAATAATTACAATATTACAAGACATGAAATGAATTATAAGCATTGTGAATGCATACCATCTGTGGAAGCTTCAATCAGGATTTTCCCCTCGTGATCCTTAAGATTTTGAAGTGTTTCCAATGATTCTACGACTATGTCACCACATTTTATTTGCCTAAATATTGGAAAAGCTCCTAGCAAAAAAAAAAAAAACACATATTAGTTAACGTTATTGAATACACAGGGGAAATAAAGATGCTAATTTATGGAAGTAGAAAATTTACTTCCGTCTAGTGAATATGTCAAAAAATAGAGATTGCAATTTACTGGGAAAGAAAAAATAGTACTATCTAGCTGCAATTTAATGGTAGGAGAGTTGTTCTTTCTAATCGACGAGAAATGGCTCCATGTGTGCCGGGTACAAGTAATTAGTGAAAATTGTTAAATGGGGATTAAAATAAATCCATCCAAACCAACTCAGTTTCCAATATCGGCAATCATAATACATGTGAAGCAATATTAAAATCAAAACGCGGTGCTCATACCCTCTGATTTCTTCTCCATTGGAAGTTGCAAGTGGTGTAAGCATGCTAGCTCAACCTTCAGAGACTCAATATTTGGTTTAGTACGAGTAGCCACAAAAGAGCCTGCTTCGACGTGTATTGGCTCGCCGTCAATCTTGATCGAAAAACATTGCTGCGATTATAACAAAAATAACATATATTAGCAAACTTTGACGATAACAAAAGTATGTACGACAGGAAGTAAGATGGAAGCACTCACATCATGTTCATTGGTGGTTGAAAACCAAAAACCTTTACTTTTATTGTTAACAAAACTAGGTGAACATGTGTACGAGTTACTGGAAGCAACGACAGCTGACATCTGCAAAATCAAAGTGGTAAACACCAACTGCGAAACACAATCTAATGGTCTAGAGGCTTATTTACCTGAGTGGAACAAGCAGGACTGACGACATTACTATTACTTTTATCTATAACTGCAGCCAATTTACAGTAACATTCAGTAATCAGTTTCACATGAATGCTTGATTTATTCTCGAATCAGTTATAATTAAAACCTACATTCACCAGATGTAGCAACATCTTCAGCACACATTTCATCCTCATCGTCAGAAAATCGTGAACGTTTACGGCGAATGGCTGTCGGCTGATTACTTCTTGATTCGGAACGTGAAGGAACTTTCTGTGTTAATTTAACAAGTTATCAAGTATATGCCAAAGAAAAAACGAAAGAAACTTTCCATCAAAAATGGTATTTATGTATAAAAAGCTAATAAGAAAATTGCACAGCAACGTTAAAGCTGCAGCACGACACCAAGAGCTATCCCAAAAAATGTATACATGCGTCTAGTTTTTTTTTTGTGCGCCGAATACATACATGTAGTTCTTAATATGAGTGTGGTTTACTACTTATCAGGAAAACGACAATACCTATATGCTATAAGTTGCTTATTATTTTACCAAAAAAAAAAGAAAACAGACAACATTATATTATAATAGGTTTCGCACATGATTACACCTCCTATGTTATCTATATCTCAATTTTACCCTTCTATTTAACAAATTATAAAGCTATTCATTGACGTTTGAAACCCTTATTTCAATTTCATCCCTCCCTGCCAAACTTTGTTGACGTAAAAAACAATAAAAAGACAAAGATTAAATGGAGAAAATATTACTACAAAACATGCTCTTTTTCTTCAAAAAAGAATTTGAAAGATATTTTGACACTTAAAAAACAGCAAGATTGTTTTTAATTGATGATTTTCTAAAATAGTTTTTATATGTTTAAAATCCTATTTTGTTCGATTTTTAATCCATAAAACACACAAAGAATGAAATTGAAATAATGTTTAAAAATTCAAATGACAGCTCTACAGTTTCTAAAGTTGGAAGAACAAAATGACAGAGAATTAAATCTTAGAGATATTGCTATATAATTAACCACAATACATAAAAAACCACATTTTCCGTCAACATAAAAAGACAGACAATATGGCGGTTATCTATTCAAAACACACACTAACTATGTCGTTCTTTCTTTTTCTTTTTTTTTTCTTATTTTCTTTTAACTTGAAGATGGAGGAAATGCTTGCAACCCCAAACATATCATTTTCATTTTTATAAAAATAAAAGATGGTATGATTATATAAATGAAATGAAGTAGATGTATTGTGACTTTGTCCATACAACATGTCAAGCTTTGTGATCCAACAAGAATACGAGTTTTTACTTTGCACACTCTTGTAATTAAAACTTAACGCACTTTTTTCTAGTTATTTTTAACGGAAAAATAACAAAAAGACCGAAACAAAATCCAGAACAAACATACATTTACACAGACACGCATTACCTGCATGGAAGACGAATCGTCGCCAGCCATTGAAGAGAGAGAGAATCAGAAATGAAAGAAGGTGCAAGTGTGAGTTGAGATAACAAGTAATGAAATTTTTTTGATTTCCTTGAGTGACTCAAGGATTTTATTTTTATTTTTATTTTTATTTTTATTTTTTTGAGAAGTGTGATCCTAACAGGCGAAGGGGCAGAGAAAAACATTAATGATTGAATATTCATCCATGCCGTATGTATTGACCATGCTAGGCAATAGCCATTGGAACCATAAACTAAAAAACCTAGAAATTAACTACACAAATCTACTCAAAAAATAATAAAAAAAAACAACATAAATAGATTTCAAGGCTGTCCTCAAAGTCAAACCAAACGATTCGTATCCAGGGTATCACTACTATAACCTTTTTTTTTTTTTGGTTCAAGAAAGGAGCATCAACGCTATTATTTAATTGACTTTTATGATACTCCTTTTTAAAAAAAAAAAAAAAAGAAAAAAATTCTAATACCTCTCATGCTAAGTAAAAAGCTCGTGGAAAGCCTATTTAATTAGGATAAAGAGTATTAACCTTCCATTTGCATTATATGGTTTTATAACACCCCGAACTTAATTAAGTGATATTAGTGTGTAAAATGATGATGAGTTAGTGTGCCAAGATGTATTTTTAAACTTAATTTGACTGTTTTGTGGTATTTCTAAATTAATGTTATTTTTTATTATTTTAATGATTTCTAATTACTCTTAATTATTTTTATTTGTTATTTTGAATTTTTAGAGCAAAACAATTTGTCAAATACCAACCACATCTTTTTTCAAAACCGTGGATGGTACACGGTTTTCTTTCACTGATTTTTCTCTCCCTTTGGCATATTTAACCTCCCCCTTTCTCTTTTTTTCCCTCATTCTCATGCACACACACTCTCTCTCTCTCCCTTTCTCTCGTTCTCTCTCATTGTCTCTCTTTTTTCTCCCTCTTTGTCTCAAATTTTTTGATTCAAAATCAAGCCCCAGCTTCGGTTTTTAGTAGATTGGAGGCTTAGAAACATGTTTAGACAATCAAAAACACGATTTAAAGCTCGAATTCAAGGTTAGTTTTTAAAATCTCAAACTTTTTACAAATTTTTTAACTTTCCTTGCATTTTGAAATCCAAGTTTTTTTAAGCTTAGAAAACCTTTAATCTAAGTTAGTAGAACCCAAAATAACTAGAATCTAAGCTTGGTTTGGTTAAAAACGGATTTAAATTAAGTTTTTCTATTTTTCTCCATTTTTCTTCTTTTTAGATTTATTCAAAAATCTTTGTGTAAATCTTGTTTTAATATGTTAAAAAGTAATCTACTATGTTTTTCTATAAATTATGATCATTATTTATGCCTGAGAATTGAGAAAACAGGTTGAAATTGAGAATTGGAGCTTGGGGAGACCGAGGCTCAGGTTTTGAAAAATTCTAGAATTTTCTAGTTTGACAAGCCAAACTTGAAGTTCAGCAGGCCGGATTCATAAGTTCGGCAGGCCAGACTCATATGTCCAGTAGGCCAAACTTGAAAAATTTTGACAGGCTGGACTTGAATTGCCGATAGGCCGAACTGCACAGTTCGATAGACAGACTGGGCATAGTAAAAATTTGTCATACTATTTTGAACCCCGATAGAGGTTGTAAACTTTAGTATGATTTTATAGACTTAAATGGCATACTAGAACACTATGAGATAGTTTAGTAACATAAAACATCTCAAGCTAGATACTGATAGACCTAGTTTCTATTTAAAGTTGTTTGGGGTTTCGCGGAGCTAACGTATAGCGGACCGAGACTGCGATGTGGATACCAGTACAAGTATTGAAGTAAGACTTCTACTCCTTCCTTGGTAGCCTAGTTTTAAATGATTTTGGCTTCCAAAAGGATTTTTATCAAAATGTTTTCAATGATCGATTGAAAAAGGATTTTTATTGATTGTTTTCACAAACAGTAGATTGAGGTAATTTTCGTAATAAACCTCATAATGAATGTAAATGAAAGTACTTGATAAAGAGATATTTTAATAACTAATAGAAATATATATATAGGGATGATGCCATATTAGAGATCGAGTCATGTAGCGTGCGACCTTGGGGGTATGTCTCAAAACTCAGCTGGGCTACTACGGTAGTGATACATATATATGGTTTGCCTAATAAAGGTCAAAAGGGACTTTCTGGATGAATTGTTTTAATAAGATTTATTTAAATGAATTTATTTATTTAACTTTGTTTTCTAATTATTTCTTTGAAAAGTAAATTTGTATTTAAATTATTTATATGTTCTAAAACATAGTCCTACTAAGCCTTTCGCTCACATATTATTTGTTTTTAAACCCTTTCCCCTCAGGTGGTATTCAACTTAGGATTGACTAACGGTCCACAGATCGAACTTATGACTAGTAGAAGACATGGGTAGGTTATTGTATAAATTAATCAAGGCATGTATTATTTTAACTTTTCTTTCTATTTTGGACTGTAGTTGTAATTTAAATATTGCCGATACTATATGTGTGCACAAGTTGTGAGTCGGAGGGACCCAATGCATGTTTTTCCTTTCTTTATTAATTTATTTTATTTTGTCTTGTTTTATCTTATCTGTTTAATTATTATAAATTCCTGTTTAAAAAGGGTTTTAAATTATCACTATTTCTTACTTAATTAAATTCTTAAACTTACGTTTTAATTAAATTTTTACTTAATTAACTTAATTAATCCACCACGTCACCTCCCATACTCTAGGGCGTGATAGGTTTATTGAAAATATTCATTTAAGTATAAAAGAGTTTTGAAACTGTTGCTTCACTTATTTGTTTATTTACAATATATATAGTATTTCAAAATGAAATGTGTAATGTACTATCACATCCAGAGTTAGTAATATATCTGTTTACAAAACCATTAAATAGTTGCTAAGTTTGACAAATTAAAGTTCCAAAATAAGCTTTAAAAGTTTATCTAAAACATGGCATCTGAACAAATCTTTGTCCGGCAGCTCTGGATGCTCGGTCAACCCTAACCCTATACATCCTCACCTGCATCATAAGAACTATAATAAGCTAAAAGCTCAGTAAGTAGAAACTAATGCATAAACATGGACATTGAATGAGAATGCAAATAGCCATTTTCTTTTATTAGTTTTCTTTCAATAATTCTTTCAGATGTATTTTTGTTATGTCCTGTAAGACAGAGACGCGAGTTGCACGTGATGATTCAAAAACAAGGAATTCAAAGCACATTTTTATTAGAAAAATGATAAGAAAGCTTACCAATAAATAACTGTTGAAGCATGGATCCAGCGTCCAAGGCATCTGCAACTGCTTGAACTGCTCTAAATGTAATAGAGCAGCGCTCCACGTTCAAGCTATGAAGGGCTACACTCAATTTAAAGTATAAGTCAAAGTTGAGTAACAAGTAAATAAAATTAAGGCAGCACTATTCCCAGGTAATGGTAACTGATAAGCGATGGGAAATTAATCGACAGAGAGAATAAAAAAGGACAAAAAGAAAAATGTCTTTTACCTCTGCATTCTTTTAAAACAGCTGAAAGGTAAGATTTGCAAGCGTCAGTGAGGCGGTTTCCAGATAAATTGAGAACTTTTAATTGAGAACATAGCACTGGACATTCAATAATCTGAAACAATATTAAGAAGTCATTATGAAAACATATAGAATAGAAAGAATGTAATTACTTGATTCAAGAAATTCTCCTTGGGAAACAAGATATTCCTCTCCTTTCGGAATAGAAGTTGTACTTGCAATTTTTACAGAGATGGAATGACTCAATTCTCAAAATTTTCAAATTGAACACTCACAGTGGACGAATTTCATGTTTCCTCAGAACAATGCTAAAGTGAAATGGGAGATGGTTGCAAACCTGACACAGTGAAGTTGGACCGAGGCCATTGCAATGCAGATCCAATGTTAACCCACCATAATTTTGGCCAAGAGAAACAAATACTTGTTGCAATAACTTCAATGTTGCTTTTCCTGGAGGCAATAAGCAAATAACTTACCAAAAGTTGATGGAGATATTGATACTGCTCCTGGTTAAAAACATGTGAAAGAATATTTTTAGTATAGGAACATTTAAAAGCTACATAAGCCAGGCTAAATGGATATGATTACCTAAACAATTGTGACAAAGGTCCAGCTTTACAAATGGTTTGTGGACTTGCAGGGCGTTGAGCAATGGAATTATAGAATAATCATTTAAGTCACCGCACGATACAATAACTTCATCGTCTGAAACCTGCCAAACACAATACATAAAACATAAAAAGAAAGAGAGACCAAATAATTTCTTCATTGAAGCTGTCATGTCTTGCCCAACGGAATGCATGAATTCAATACTATGTATAAAGGAGCATTAGAATAAAAAATCTACCTTTCAATGGCCTAGAAGAAGAAGAAGAAGAAAGTTTCTTGCGACAAGAACCATAACCATAATCCCAAAAGTAGCTTTTAAGGTATACCAGGGAAAGGGAATCAAAATTTTGCCGTACTACCACCCAATTCAATTATTACCTCTGAGTCGTATAATTTCTTCAGCAACTTCACATTGAGTTCCTGTGATACTTCCTTGCAGGCTTCAATGTAGAGTTTCATCAACTGCTTCTTAACCCATCCTGCGTGCACATGAAACTCTATTGTTACAAGTAATGGACAGAAAAAGAAATCCTTTTATATATTGAAATATAACTCGTAGAGGAATTAAATGATATAATATGAAGCTGAAACATCAAATGCAGGCTCAACAACTTAGTAGACTCCAAAAGAATAAATCGCTTTCTCGAGAAATAATGTTTAAAAAGGATTATGACTGAAAGTATAAGATTCTGAACATGCAATGTTTTTTGTTTAGAATTGTAAAAAGCATATTATTTCCAATCAAGCAGCTGATTACCTCTCTAGTCCATAGACCAATGCACTTCAACAAATATGTAAATAACCAAGTACAATGCTGGCAAAAATGATTGGCATCTTGTTTCTTTTGCATTATATTTTTTCCCCTTTCAATGATGGTTGAAATGATTTTGTTGTTCTTACCAAAAATCCCAAGGAATAAGGCAATTTGTTTGCACAACATATATCCCGTCCGTGCAAAGTTTTAATTCTTGCACAAAATGATCGCGTTTAACACAACAAAAGACAACTACAATAATTACAATATTACAAAACATGAAAGGAATTATAAGCATTGTGAATGCATACCATCTGTGGAAGCTTGAATCAGGATTTTCCCCTCGTGATCCTTAAGATTTTGCAGTGTTTCCAATGATTCTACGACTATGTCACCACATGGCTGTCGGGTATTTGTTTGAACAGTAGGCATAAGGCAACAAAAATTTCAATACCAATCTATAACCTAATAAAACCTCAATTAAAATTGTAAAGACATAATAAACATGATGCAAATTGATAATAAAATACACCCATAAAGATCTATATAACAAAAATATAAAAATTTATGATATCTCCAATTTAGGGTTTAATAGGAGATTAGTCAAAACAACCAAATCATCAGCTCTTTTCAATCACTAATTAACATGAAACACATATGATAAAAAAACCCATATGATGATCACAAAAATTCTAATGCTAACATAAGAAACCAAAACATCAAACAAACATACTAAAAAATTGATATACTTACCAAGATGAATGAAATTAAAGAGACTAGAAATGCTTGATAAAGGCAAAGAAAACCAAGTATAGGGCTTTAGGGTTTAGGGTTAGGGGTTAGGGTTGAGGGTTGAGGGTTGAGGGTTGAGGGGTTGAGGGTTTGAGGGTTTGAGGGTTGAGGGTTGAGGGTTGAGGGTTGAGGGTTTGAGGGTTGAGGGTTGAGGGTTGAGGGTTGAGGGTTTTAGGGTTTAGGGTTGAGGGT